>JAMPIV010019719.1:0-55229 GCA_024509875.1 Oreohelix idahoensis
CTTCTTCCTGTGTGTAATTTTGTTATTGTTTCCTGCATTTATTCTCGTTAACTTTGGTCTTAATCCCTTTTCTATGTCTAGACACAGTTGCTGTGACATCTCATCCAAGTACTTTTATTCGTCTTGCATCTGTTACGGTTAGGACAGAAGAGCAAGATCGTCGCAAAGACTAAATCTCAAGCAGTTTAGTCGAGTTCACTGAACATCATTCTTTTGGCTGAGTCCATGTTTCCCATTATTTCATTACCCAATCTAATATCATAAGAAGAGAGATGTGACAAAGCATCCCTCTGTCGTACTCCAGTTTTATCTCAAACAAGTGAAATCTTTTACTAGGACAAATATTTTTTGTTATAAAAGATTTTAAGCAAAGACAATCCCAATCTATTTTGCAACGGTGTGTGTGTGTGTCGTATATATATATATATATATATATATATATATATATACATATATAGATATATATATATATATATATATAGAGATAATATACATGTATATAATTAAATAATATATATATATATATATTACACATATACATACACTACTGTTCCAAAAAAAGAAACGCAACTTTTCGGTGTTACTTTATAAAAAAGATATTCGCTTGCAATCTTGGACATCAGTCTAGAGCTATCGACATGTAGTCCAACACCTACACGTAATTAACATTCTCATGGTTATACTGAATTTGCTAAACTCACATCATGGATTTCGTTGAGTCATGAAAGGAGGTCAAGGTCAAAATCAACATTTTTGACAATAACTCGTGACAGTTCATGAAATCCCGTGAAACTTTCTGAACACAAAACTCTCTACCCAACTAAATTATGAGCCTATAAAAGATTGACGCTACTCGAATAAATTTCAGATTCAAAATTCCATGCGCAGGTATGGCTCATCTCACACAGAACAACGACTCATCATCATTGGAACGTTTACCATACTGGACAGTCACAAAGTATAGTGCCCAGACAATTTAATGTGGTTAGAAGCACATATCCCTTTGGAGGCGATTCAAGAAACAGGCTCATGGCTACCGCCGCGCAGTTTGAAGACCCAGAGTCTCAACTCTCCTGCGAAGAACCGCTCATACGCTGGTCACCTCAGGAATCGACTTTGCATCCTGCGCCCCACATCCATCAATGTCCGCAGCTCGTCGAATTTCAGATCCAACGGTCAGAACCGGCTGCAATGCGAATCTGGTCTTTGGCTAGAAGAACATACAGGTCCTGTTCTAACGGACCGCAATACGCCAGAAAAACCGACTGCAGTTGGCGAACCAGCTCGTCAATGACCGTTGGAATGACCTGGAGACGGGTTTGTTTATGATGAATAATTTTTTGCCGACACGATAGCGGAGAAGAGTTTACCGCAGAGTCCTGAGCGCTACCCCCCAGAAACAGCGTTGATGAGGCTCCTCCCCAGGTGTGGAGTGTAGTCTGATGTGGGGGCGATCAACTTCGATGGAAAAGTGACCTGGTGCAAATTGAAGGACCCTGAATCCCAACGATACGTCGCTAAAATTCTCGTCTCACGTCCTTACCACTTTTGTGCACGAAGGGTAGATTTTTCAGCAGGATAAACGCTCGAACCTCATGTGGCACAACTCACCACCCAGTTCCCTCGCTGACAAACAACGTCTAGACCATCCGTGCCAGCCATGTCATCAACATAAACCCCATAGAACACGTATGGATGAACCGAAGACGACTCCGACACGAAACGTGGCACCAGCCAATCTAAGACAGTTGTCTCTCTTGCAAGCGGGAAGATTGGGCAGCCATCCCACAACATCAGATCCTAAGGGCTAAATCGTGATCCAATTCCAAGGAGATCGTATTCTCCGGATAGAGGCCAGACGAGGACCCATACATCTACTGAAACGAGGCAAAGAAAAAAGTCCAAACCAAATTTAATGAACATCTTTTTATTGTTAAAGTCTGAAAGTTTCTTCAAGCCAATGTGGCTTCTCTCCAACTTGCTCTTAGGTTTAATTGATTTAATTCATGGCATAGTAAAAAACTTATTTGAGTACCAAGTGATTCATACAATAGTTCTTAATTACTTCTACATAAAACATCCGCACAAAATTGAAGAAACAACGTCCAGCTTATCACAACACGAACATTTTATTATGGAAAAAACGTAGGCTCCATTAAGTATTACTTGTAAGACCTTTTCACTACACATCGCTACCTCCCCTGCATAGTGAAAAGCAGATACTGCATAAAACAGTCGGTCAGTAAATGTTCGAGATCCAGTCCTGTAATCAGCTTATCTCTATGAACATACGAATATTTAAAACCGAACATCGCCCGTCTTCAGCGCTGCCAAACAACACTATAATCAAATTTCTATTCACTCCTCTACCAATCCTGTGAATGAATCAGGCACTCTGTCATTCCAGGATGAACAGACTTACTTCAGAACATATCAATCAACACACTGACATCTGAAATATCTCGGAGCATTCACAACATGCATCCTCCCCGTTCAACAACGACACACTGCTCAATCCACCGTGAACCCTTCGCTCTCATTCTCCCCCTTTTGACCACTCTTGCATACGATTAGTGAACTCGTCTCTGCCGCAATGCGACGGACGGTATTAAAACTTTGGACGAAGCTATTCTAATAGCTAGATATAAGAGCATAATAGACAGCCAATAAAATGTACGTCACATCTTCCCCCTCCCCTGTCTGAGGAGAAAATGAAATTTTTTCTACTTCAGAAGGTAGGAAAACACAATATAAAGTGAGATTTCCAGTGCCAAGTAATTAGTTTCAAATATAATCCGAGCGAGACCAGAATACTCCAACCCTGTGTCGGTCATAAAAGCAAATTTAAACACAACGTGAGGACTTGATAAATGAAAAAAAATCAAAGCCTAAGTCTTACCAATCGAGACAATATGACCCATAAGACAGTAGATGACCTACCTTCCAGTAACTAAACTACGTTTATATGAACTCATTCCATACAGTCAATCATTTTCCACTCTAATTCACATACTTTGGTCCTACGATCCTTCCGTCATAACTGAGTGAATATTGTCCACTTAATACAATGCAAAATAATTAAGCAATAGATGACCATTATTAATGATAATATAATTGAAAGTTGGAAGACACATGCAATGAATACAATAATTAAACCTTCATGATAAGAGAATAATGTTTTCTGTTTTTTCTACTTTTTTCTCATTCATATTATGTTTTTTTTCTTCCTCTCACATGAGTCCTTTATTCAATGGATGATATACCTATGATTAAGACAAGCATAATAAGTCCCACGACCCTGTGTAGTTTTGGTAAAAGTAGTTAATAATGGTCAATGCAAACAAGAAATAGCTCATTTGGTATAAGACTTCAGTAATGCCACAGTTTTGGAAAGCAGAGTACAAGGGACATGCCTAGAGATACTCCATCTTAAAACCTGTTGTCATTACTCAAAGTCAAGCACAAAGTATAATAAAAATTAATGTGTCCAAAAAAGAAAGAATAAATTAGTAAATATAACAATTAAGTTTGTTGAGCACAAAAATTGTGAGTTTCACAAGTTCATGAAGCTATCAAGTGACCGAATTCCTGTGTCCATGGTTTATCAAACAAAAGGTAATAAATTACTTGTGAGAGTTTCTTTCGTTCACAATGTGTACTGTAAGTACTCTGAACCTGAGTATGGTTAATGTCTCTTGGAGAAAAAGTTATAACTCTAGTAGTTTTCCTATAATTTCCCATCACCGATAAAGTTTCCTCCCAACCACATAATGCAAGATCCATGCATACTAGTTGCTACGTAAAACAAAGTCCTTTAACATGCGAAATCAAGCTCATGAATGAACATAAAGATAGTCAAATGTGGCAAAGTATAAGGGTACCTGTAGATTGTCGAAGACAACTAACTTGAAATATGACAGATTCTCAGATTTGTCCATACTGGGTAATCCGTGATGTAATCAAACCATACTAGACTAGATTTTTACAGCGTGACAGGACGTCTGCAAATTGATCGCAGAGCCCTTGATCGCCCCGATGGTGTAAGAGTATGGCTGTAGACCTTACGGGCATAACAGCTGTTCTTTGATTAAAAAATTAGCATTTTGTAGATATCTAGAGCCACTCTGGTCTGTTCGATGACAAATGAGCCCCAATCAAGTATTTTTGTAGTTTGAAACACTCCATTATTGCTAGGAAGGCTCTCTTTCCAGATGGGGTATTTCGATCTGTTGAAGATAACTTTGCGCTCACCTACAACTCTGTTGTGCAAAAGGTTTTTTTGCAGTTTCAAAAAAGGGGGGGACGGCTTCTTACCTATATTTTTCGCAATATTGAAGGTGGCAAAATCACCAACCTGAGGAGTAAAAAAGGGGGGAAAGAAATTTAAATGGGGGTAAGGGGGCAGTTTCAAAAATAATTTTGGTTTTTGCCTTTGAAAATGAAAATTTAATACTGTTATAGTACAACTTGCATGGCTGGGTCCAGACATCTTTGTTAGATCATCCATTTTCGCAAAGATGACAAAATAGAAGTTATATCCGAGAAACGAGGACTGAAGTTCCCTGTAAAAGTTGATTTAACCTAACAAACTCATGACTTTTTTTTTGTTTAGGAACCTCAAGATTAAAGAATTTTTGAGACAGTGTCGTCCACTGTTTCAAGAATCCTTGAAAATTCCTATTCCCAAAAAAGAAATTTCTTTATAGCCGATCTGACTTTTGAAGGTCTACTGTGATGGATGCGACTGCGTAGAATGTCCAATAATGAATTTGAAACCTAAAAAGGTCCTGCCAAGAATTGTGAAGAGACAGATATCGTCGATATATGTTTTAGATAACAGCCGACCACAAAAAAGAAATCTCATCATCCGGACAAACGTTACCGTGTGCGTTCACTATCCCAAAACCATATGAGTCCACTGATTATAATCCATTAGGAGTGGCATTAGGCAGTGTAAAAGGCTTAGATCTATCTGTTAAGGGAATCTGGGGCCAGTCAGCCTCGTTTTGAAAGATCAAGTTTACTGTTGAGGTATATATGTGGTGAATCCAGACATCTTTTCCGAGTAAAGGAAGCAAGATCAGGCATAGGTTCTGCGATTCAGTAGATGTTGTTAGATCACGTTTAAGACGACAGGAAGTACTGAGACAGGAATTCTAAATGGACTTATCTTGTGCTTTTCCTAACATATCATTCTCAAGCTTGAGGAAATGAGTGAAGGTTATTGAGATTGGTTCATAATACCCCATTTTAAAGCATGTTAATCAATTTTCCTGATCACTTGAGCCTGAAAATGAATTGGTATGGGAAATGGCCGTTATCCATAGTGTTTGATCTTGAAGTAGAATGCATGAGCGATGACATCAGTACTACCTGGGATAATCAGGCACACATCCTGATCCGATTGTAACGATAATAAATTTTGATGTGTTGGTCGACTGATAGATCAGGAGATATAGAAAAACGTCCCTCCAAAACTCTGATGCTGAAGCGGAACAAAAGATAAGGCAAGAGAGACATCTTCGAATGAAACTCCTCTCATGAATTACAGCAATGAGAATAGTGCTGAGTCAGACCATCAATGGCCTCGAAAATTGGTTAAGATTAACCATGTCGAGAATGGAATTTTTGGAGCAAATGTAGATGTGAAAAATGTTCTATTTGACCCGTTATACCACAATATAATCAACATCAGTTAACCTGTGAAACCAATTTATACGGTCCTCTCCAAGCAAATGAAATTTATTCTCTTTGAGGAGAAGCACATATGCATCATCCCCAGGCCACAATAAGCGTAATTTTCTACTTCTCATTAGTGAATAGTCTGGTTTTTTCTTTTGCTCTCTCTGAAGCTTCCACTCTATCAGGCATGCTACCACAACCTTTTTTCGTAGATTTACACACATATTCATATGAGAGTGAACGGCCTCTGACAACTCGGAGCCCACAGAAGCGTTTTAAGATCGACATGGACCCTAGGCTTTGGCCCAAAAATTAATTCAAATGCGAAAACCCAGTTTTGTTCGTTTGGGATTTCCCGTATAGGCGAACAAAACAGCTGGTAAAATTCCACTTGGGGGTGGGTCCCAGTCCTGTGGACATTGTGAGTTAAACATACCCAACAATCTGTTTTTGAGTTCTTATGAATCGTCTACTGTGCCGTTACCTTCTGGTTGATAGCACTGCTTAGAACCTCTCAATTTGGAAAATCCTTCATAACTTGTGCCATAACGTCTGAGTGTAAATTGTCTACCTCTTCTGATAGTATTTTCTCCGGAAACCCCAATGCACGGAAAAATGACAGGATGCATCAGCATTACATCCTAGTTGTGATGTTCTTAAGTGGTACGCTTCAAGGCCGTCGTTGCAAATTCCAATGCACGTAAGTAGAATCCCGTGCCTTGCTGATACCACTGTAATGGTCCTAATGATGTCCTTGCCCACTTAGCGAATGGTCTGTTAGAGATATCAAAGGCCTGGTAAAGGTGCTTTGTGATATGCACCTTTCGCAAAGCCAAACGCTTGGCATGTCTTGCAAGTTCTTACATAAAGTGTTTAACATCATTGGTGACCCCCTGGCCAGTAAACAAAATTGACAGCACTCTTTTGTTTTAGTACGAGCATATCCCCAAATATGCCTGCACATTTTGACATCATGGCAATGTTGCAAAATAAAATTCTAAAATAGTTGGCACAATGATCTTTTTTTTCTCAGAAATTAGCATCATTAAAATTTCTAATTAGAATACCATTTTTGATGGTTACCAGTGAATCGCCCTCGCGTTGTACACAACATCATCGTTTCTAGACACCTTGAAAAATTTTTCAATGAGTCCATCAGTATGTTTGCATAGTAATGAATGACTCTTTACTGACAAGGTGAAAACTTGTAAATTTGCATCAATCCTCATTCCTATGCCGTACTATCTTTGGCCTCATGCCTGAGCCTGTGCCCGTACCAAGTAGTAACTGCATTACAGTCACGAAATGCGGGTTTTCCAAACTTTTTAATATCATCCATCTGAGCACTCCTTCAGCAAGGGAGGTTCCCCAGAATCAACTCCGCAGACTGAATTCCAACATACAACAAGATCATTCCCTTGAATGTAAGGAGTGTTTATGTAAACAATGGGCAGTTTGATAAGAATCAACTTGTGCCCCCGAACGAACTACATTTCACCCTGTGTAACCTGTGGTAACATGAGTTATCATCAACCAAGATTGTCCGCGACCCTCGTATTGCATCACCCGTATCCCTGAGGACGGGGAAACAAGTCTATGATTAACAAAAATCCCCTGCAAAAATTTAAGGTGAACCGTATTCCATTCATGAGAAACAAGTTACTGGTAGAGGGTGACCACAACTCTAATTCTGGGTACTGTCCCTCCTCTTCTGAAAAAGAGTGTTGCAAGCAGAAGCAATTTGCTTTAATAGAAAGATCAACCACTGCATGGCTTTGGCATGCGACGTGGTCTCATACCCTGATTCCGTGTGCAACTGACTGGTTTGTTTTGTTCAACAGCCAGCATTATTAGCACTATGTGGGGGATTCGAGAGGCCTCTGTAAGTGCTGAATATATTCCCAGTTGTTCTGGTAATTACAATCATTATTATAATTTGATCTTCTTCTTGTTAGAATTGGAATTCTGAGTTCTAGTCCCAGCCTCTGTTTGGTCCATCTAAATTGTTGTTGAGGCTATATTTTCCCTGGCTAATATGGTCGAAATGGTCTGTATTGCAAAGTTATACCGACCCCTGAACGGTTCCAGCATTCCGGCTAAAATTTTCTTCCCCAGCGCTGGACAGCATTTTTCAGGTGGTTCCTTGTTTTTTGATTTCTTGTATATTATTAGCTTTTGCTGAGGATACTGGTAATGCCTCCCTTGATGTTTGAGTTGCTTATATTCCCTCCCAAGGATGTGCGGTTCATGAAACGTCGCCCCCAAAATTTCCATTTCAGCCAATGGTTTGCGGGATTCCCTCTCTTGGAGATAGGTCCAAAAATTCTGGACTGACTGAGGGAGAGACCTTATCTTCTTAGCATGAGAATCATAAGCGACTACAAAAGTATGATCGATTCTTGACAGTTTCAATCCATCTCTGAAAAGTAAGCTTAATAGAATCCACAACCGTATTCTGCGAAGCAGTCTTGGACGAGGTCGGGCAATAAATTTTGACATTTTAATCTATAACCGTGAGTATCCAGATGGAATTTTTTCAATAATAATGCCTTTATAGAATCATAGTCACTTCTAGAAGGCATCATCCAAAGTGCAGATAAGCTGTAAGAGCTTCCACCTGAAAAATAAATGACATTAATTTTAACTAGGCCATTCAGATTTGTCCAGGTTATGTTACTGACAAATTCGTCTGTTGAACTTTTCAAGTAACACGATATGTCCATCGGGGATGGATGAAATTTAGGGTAAGATGTACCTTAAAAGGAACCCTATGATCCCTTTTTGTTGTGCCTCTGATTAGTGCTCTCCACCGGTTTGTTTCTTCATTCTCAAGTTTTTTAAGCTTTTGAAGCTGAATTTCAGCCATTTTTTGCACATGCTCAAACTGTGCTAGCTTTTTGTTCTTTTTCATCTTGGCCTCCTCTTATCTGCTAAATTCCTTTGCTCTAAATTTTTTCTCCAGCTGCTTCTTCAGTCTTCTCGGCCTTCTTCCTCATCTCAGCTAATTCTTGTTTCTAATTTTTTCTCTTCCTTTAGCCACCATGCTCTAACGCAAACTCTTTCCAAGGCCTACGCTTGAATCCTCCAAGTCTTTCAGCACCAACGGTGACAATATGTTTCTAAGGCGAGGACATGTGTTGACGATACCACTGACTATAATCAATCCAGGTACACGAATAACAACTGCTTAAATATAAAATTATATGACTTTTTCAAACATATTGCCTTATACTCAAATTTCAAGAATGAACAAATTTCTGCAACTCATTTCCAAAGGAATACAGTAATATATTTTCCATAGGGAGCAACCAAGGAACAATACAATTTTAAGTATATATTATAATACATATATAAAAATAAACAACTGACCAAGCATAACAAGGGCAATAATAAGGTATAAAGAAAGATAATGGTTTAACAGTTTTATCAGGTAATGCAAAAAAAATGTGTATTCATGTAGAAAGTTACATCCCTCATCTTAATACATGAATCAACTGAATTGCATGGTTCTCAAGATTCGTATAAAACAGGCACGACCGACTAAAGACGAAAAAAAATTACAAATAAATCAACAGAATATGACAAAGACCAACATTAAAACAAGTCCGAAAATAATAAAGAAGAAAAAAAAATTAATAATATAATTGTAATGATCTGACAGATTATGATCACCCACACAGTACACCTATATTGACAATTTTGTGTGTGCCCGCTTTTTACGTCGAGATGTATCACACAACAAGACAGCCGAGCCAACCTTGCCCGCTTATACCAAGAATATCCATATATTAATACATTAAAAAAGAAAAACAATCATCAGCAGCTGATGGGAGTTCCAACCAATATATTCATGAACACAGACCGAAAGATGTAAAAAAAATCGCAAACTTATTCTTGTATGAAAATAAAACAGTCTCCTTTCCTGGCCTGAAGATATTGGGTGCCTACCAAAAAAACGGATGTGCCGCTCTGAAGCTACTCCACAACAATGTATAACGAGTCGTCCACTAGTCCCTTTCCCTAATCTCCGGTCTTGACAGGACTTCCATTTTGAAATTTTATTGTAGACTGCGCAGAAGTCGATCACTTCAAAATAGTTGACTGCTGGTAAAATTGATATTTTCCTCCCAATGAAATAAAATTTCTTCGTTAATGCTGGCCTTCTTAATTTTTTCCACTGCCGACACCTTGAAAAATAATGAAAAGATAAATTCATTATATAATTTCGAAAGTTACTTTCAAAAATTTCCTCTCCTCCATTTCCATCAACCGCTCTGTGCAGACTGTGTCCTTTCACCCCTTGTCCGTTAAGTGGACGAACTTACTTACGGTAAAACATTTGCTTGTAGACCCTGGTTTATAAAAATAATGTACTTTCAGAGTTACAAAAATCCACGGTAATTGGCCCCCCAAAAAGCCTGTGGCGTTCTCCACACTTGCTCTTAGGGTTTAAATGATTTCAATTCATGGCAGAGTTTAAAACATATTTGCATTAGATTAGCCCACACTGTGATCATCCCAGAGTGTTCTTAATTACTTGCTACATAAACATCCGCACAAGAATTGAAGAAATAGGAAAGACCAGCCCTTATTCCACAACACGAACATGTTTATTTTGGATAAAACGTATGCTCCAATGACAGTATTACGTTGTAAGACCTTTTTCATCTACACATCGCTCAACTCACCTGGCATTAGGGAAAAATGCACGATAACTGGCCTATATAACAGTCTCAGTCAGTAAATGTTCGAAGATCCACGTCCCTGTAATCAGCTGTATCTCTATGAACATACGAAATATATATGAACCGGGAACAATCCCGCCCGTTCTTCAGTCTGCAAACGATCACTTTATCATTTCCTATTCACTCCATCTACCTATCCTGTGAATGGAATCGAGGCACTCTGTCATTCCAGGATGAACAGACTTACTTCAGAAAATTTTCTATAAACACACTGACATACTGACATATCTCGGAGCAATTTCATACACATGCATCCTTCCCTGTTCAACGACACAACGGCTCAATCCCCGTGAAACCATTCGGCTCTCATTCGCCCACCTCTTTGACCTCATCTTGCATACTGATTAGTGTCGTTTTCGTTCTCTTGCCGCAATGCGACGGTCGGTTAATAAAAACTCGTGGACGGAAGCTAGTTAATAGATAGAATATAAGAGCATAAGTAACAGTTTATAAAAATGTACGGTCACTCCAATGATTGAAACATTAATATCACCGTTAAAATTAAAATTTTGATACAAGTTTGAAAATTTGTGGTGTCCATTTCCACTGCTATAATTGTTGCGTTTCTTTTTTGAAACAGTTTATTATATATATATATATATATATATATAATTTTATATATATATAGATATATATAACTATATTCTATAGTTTATATATATTTTAATTTTTGCGCCAGTGTTTTCTCAACCCTGATAGTAGCAAAAAACGCCCCCCTTTTGACAACTGAATATTTTTAAAAAGCCCCCCCCCCCACCCTTTTAACACCCCCTTGCCCTTTTAATCGTGTATACACCAACACTACACACAAACAACAACTAAACCCCATATCCCCCCATATATTACCTTAATTTAAAATAAAGCAATGCAGTTAATTGAGTTTTCTTTTTCCTTATAATATAACACGAAAAAGGTGAAAGAAAGAACATTTATAATAAAAGCTTAATAAACTAATAAAATAAAAGCCCCTTCAGTCATAACTGAGCTATGGGAATGCCGCCCCAGACGGTGGACAGCTCCTCAAGAATTGCTTATTTTCGACGTTTTACTCCGCTCTTCGGCTAGTTGTGTGAGCTTCTATTTCGCCCAATCCGAGGTGGGAGCCGTCTAATAGCACGACGCCATTGTGGTGTGCGAATCGGCAGCTTCATCCTCCCACGCTGTCTGGATTTATATCCGCAGTGCCCCCTCATATCTCTTACTTGCACACATCTTTGAACCTCAGCTGTGGTCACCCATCTGTATAATAAAAAGCATAGTTATATTAAATATGTTGTTTATAGTACGGGAGTTACAGGAAGACTCACACAGGTTCATTATCCTTTGAATTACAAATTGGGTGGAGGAATATGATATAAAATTAGTTCTTTACACCTATATAACTATCATAGTCATTATCATTTTTAATAGCGCCTTAATGACTGCGCATTATATATCTTCAAATCTGAATATTATTTAAGCACTCTCCTTATGTAACCAGTTTTAAACATGAAAAAAAATTGGAAAAATTATTAGTTTGATTATAATTATATAAAAATTCACTTACTAATTAAGCTTAATGAGATTCTGCGCTTCGTCGTGACTCAGCCAGTTTTTGTAATATTTGATTCCATGTTTGTTAAAAGAAGTCTCAAATCTCCTGTTACAAATCTGCAGTCGGTTTCGTTTGCTTTTGTGAGTAGCAACACTATTGCACAAGAAACCCCTTCTCCACCAAATTACGACGTTGGGAATGCTGTAATTAGCCTCAAGTCTTAGTTTCACGGCCAAAGAACGGGATATACAAAACCGCAAGCCTCTGCTCGGATCCAAAATTTTTCGTAATGTTGTGCCTGACTCGTGCTTTTGCCTCGAAGTCATTTAGTAGCTCAATTAAATGTCTTCTTGTAAATTGTTGACTAACTAGTTCCACGTCCTGATTCAAAACGGATTAATCCCACCCAATCCGGTATTATTAGTTCAGCAAGTCACTTTAAATCTTATCTCATGTCATTTTTAAAAATAGCGTACAAATGACTGCAAAATAAACCTTTAAAATCGGAATCTTTAAGCCTTGTCCCCACCTAACTGTAGTAAACACGAAAATTAGGAGAAAGTTCTCTGCGACTAAGATTATATTTTATATAATGTCAATTTGTTGATGAACCCCATGATAATTCCTTTCATACTTTCTTAATCAGACTGATCTTCATTTCCTTGTAGTTTACGAAGAACTTGTTCATTTAACTTTTCAATATATATCTGAAATATAGGCCACATCGTTCGCAATACTTCTCTTTCATGCTAAATTCTTCTTTGATTGAATCCAAAAACTCTACAGCAGAATCAAATAATACCCATAATCTTTTTAAACATTACCTTTGGACAGCCATCGTACTTCCGTTGTTGTAGGAGAAGGCGTTCAAACTCTTCAACCATTATCACAAACAAGTTTACGAACTATTCTATCGCGTTGAGCGAAAGCACTTTAATTTTGTTTAATAACACTGATAACACAGTTCAATGATTTGTTGGAGTCCTGTCACTAAGATGCTGGCGTCTAAATGTTGTCGATGAATAACACAATGAATTGTTTAAAACACCTGGTGCCACATTTTTTAAGTAGGCCTGAAACCCACGATGACACGACCAACCATAAGCTGGTGCTCCGTCTGTCGCACATGCGATGACGTTGGAATAAGGAATTTTTTTCCCAACAAAAATGTGTTTCCAGAAGAAAATATGTGTCGAGAGTGTGAGAGAAGAAGGTTAGCTTGGGTTGTGTCGAGAGGCTAATGAATGTTTCGAGTGTCTGAAGGGACATAAATCTCCGTCTACTGTCCTCCTGACAATGGTAACATCTCAGCCCACTAAAATTTTGCGTTTGGAATCCTTGAAACACTCTAGGGGACGCAAGGCAAATAAAAACTATCGTGTTACAAGCTATGCGAAGGGGAATATCTTTTGTAATTGTTTCATATTGATTCTTGTAAAAATGTACACAACGCCCCCCTGAATAGAAGCAGCGACCCCCAATCGTTGCGACCCATCAGAACGCCCCCAGATATCTTGAAAACGCCCCCCCAGGGGGCGGTACCGCCCCCGTTGAGAAACACTGATTTACGCGAATGCGAACATAAGCGCACCAACGCACCAATTTTTAGGCATTTTTGTTTTATTTACGCGCCAAACTACGACCCTATATTTAAATATTGTTACATATTTTATTTGCGTGCCAACGGGGGAGCGAGTGTAAGATGATAACCTTATCCATGTAATGTTGATTTCCGAGTTTTCAGTCTTGGTGTCCAAACCTCAAACAAAGTGATCCATGCTTTGTTATTGCGCTAATTTACGTGTGTATTTCATATATATATATATATATATATATAACAATATATATATAGATATAATTCTATATATATATCTGTCATATTGAGAATATGTACGTATATACAGGTAATATAGAGAGAGAGAGAGAGGAGAGAGAGAGAGAGAAGAGAAGAGAGAGAAAGAGAGAAAATCAAAGAGTAAGAGAGAAGCTGAGATAGAGAGAGAGAGAGAGAGACTGCTCGAGAGTGGGAAAGAGACAGAATTATCGAAGGACATTCGAGCGGTCGCTTCTCTTGGCTAATTGTTGGTACCGAAATGTTTAATCCGCGCTGAGCCTGTAATGATTTGCAAATATCTCTATTAGTGAAATAGGAGAATAAATTAACAAGGTGTGGCTTGTAACGCATGCAGTCAAATCATAGTGCAACTAATCGACGTGCGGGAAAATCATCGCTCCAGGTTAGTAGGTACGAGCTCATACCGCCGATGTGTGTTGATAAAAAACTGGATTTGAAAGAGCGATATGAAGTGGCCATGTAACTGTCATAATAAAGAGTAGATTGATTTAAATGAAAGCACTTTGCTAGAGACAATAAGGGAAAAAAATAAAGCATAGTATTAAAACAGGGACATCGTTTACATGCTGCTACTTCCATCTACATGGCAATAACATAATGGAAAGGTATGGAAAAGTTGCTGGCAAACATGGGCTGCATAACCAGAACAAACAAAAATAATCGGTTAGCTTAAGTGTAATGTTGGTGAAGGCCAAAGTCTCTATGAAAATTTAAGAACAGAAGAATGGCCGAAATAAAACAATTTATTGCCTATTGTGGATGGTTAAGCTATAGAAATCCACTCTCCGGGCTCTCGCTTTGCATGATTAAAAAAATGTATATTAATCTCGTTACTATGAGCTGCTCGCACCTACAGCACCACGTACGAAATACACGTTGCGCAGATAAAAATCGGAATGTTGGTAGAACGCATACTGCCTTATTTATTTACATCTTAGTCGCGCTTGAATATGCATAAATCTGTTGTCTCCATCGTTAACCACGATATTCTGTAGTTACGAGATAGCAAGGGTGGTTTGGGGTACTCGTGTATAGCGTGAGCGCGAGTGTACAAAGAATCGTCAACGTGAATTTATAAAATATATATATACTATATATGAATATATACATATATATATATATATATATATAATATATAATATATATATATATATATAGAGATTATCTATATCTATTATCTATATCTATCTTATTATATATATATTTATATATATGCGAATATATAATAGATATATATTATAGATAGATTATATATATATATCAGGATTTTATATATATATATATATGTATGTATGTATGTATAGTCAAATCTTTCGAGTTGTTACATTTTTTCCGGTGACCCTCGTTTAACTTTCTACGTGTGTCCTTCCTTACTTATTTCTCAATTGCTCCATATTTCATTTTTTTTGCTGTCATCGACAACGGTTATCTTATCATATCTTGTCACTCCCTAATAGCCCCAGACGATTGACCTATATTTGACGCAGCATTGACCTCAATTGCAGGGTGAAGTTGTTTGCGTAATAGATTTCGTAACAGCTTCCGGCAGACAGAAAACATGTCCTGTAAGTACACGAAACGGATCGTTTTGAAACACAAACACCACCAGATGACAAAGAGCGAAGACCCAGACATTCGTCGGGAAGGAAGATTAACAACCACTTGTTTACAGGGGCATGGTTGCAGATAATTGTCACTAACGATGTTGTCTCGGTTGGCAAAAAAACGGAAACAGATAGTATTGGAGATAGGTATCAGTTTCGCAATTTATGAACGTGCCCAAATACCAAATACACGGCCGATTTCAACTGAGATCCTCGGAAGATATCAATCTTGTTAAAGATTAAGTCACGGCAAGTGAATAACACTTCCGGCATCAACTATAGAGAAAGTCACATCTTGGAGGAGATTATTAAAATATAGATCTGGTGAAGTATTGCGTTGGTAAGCATGACAGGGCAACACGGGAAAGTTAGCAAGACCTTATATGTGATGGAGTTGAAAATTTCATGTAAAGGCAGTATCTCTTAGTTGTCATTAGTAATGTTCAACATGAAGTTGTGGGGTGGATGGGCCTAACCAAAAAACCAGACAAGTAATAGCATTGGTTTGGCATTTGAGATGCTAAAAATAGACTGCTCTCCTAATTGAATTCTCCTCAACGAAGGAAACATCGGGTGTAAGCAATAATTTCAATGCTTATAATATACAGCTTTGTAAAGACCCACTTCACTGACTTCCAATTGTGGTGAAGGAGAGATCACACACAGCTCCAAAATGAGAACTCGTAACCGGGACAGCAGATGTGGTGGTTTCAGATCACCATCTTCTGTTGGCTAACACAAAATTAAAACTCAAGAAATTTACAACAGTATATAGCTTTAGACAACAGTTATAATGTGGGATATCTAACAACAAATACCAAGTACTCCAAAAGCTGGAAGTATGGAAGCAGATACGGAAGGACCACTAACAAACAAGTAAAAAAAAATATATGGAACGAGACATGTGAAGAAGTACTGAGAATAAGAGAACATCAGCACAAAGCATGGATAACAACAGAAACAATTAGCAAGATAGAAGACATGAAAAAACAAGAAACACAGATTTTAACAATAGCAAAACCAGAAGCTCCAAAGCCAAGGATCATGAAGTGTACATAGAAGAACAAAGAAGTAAGAAGAAAACATCAAAAGAGACAGGAGGAAGTATACTGAAGAGTTGGCAAGGGAAGCAAGGGATGTTTGCAGTCAGAGGAAATGCGAGGGACCTGTACAACCACACAAAGAATCTATCATAGAATATATAAAGCAATCAAATGGCCTCATAGAAGATAAGAAAGGAAAATTGCTTAGTAATATACAAGAACAAATGAAGAGATAGACATATAATATTTTGAGGAACTTCTCAATAACACCAGCTCTAACTAATCCCCCAGACATCCAGCCAGCAGAAGAGCAGTTACAAATCAGCTGTGAACGATCACGTAGAGAAGAAATAAAGTAAGCCATAAAGCTTCTGAAAGATGGAAAAACAGTGGTCCAGATGGCATTCCAGCAGAGGCCATCAAAACAGATATTGATATCTTCCACAGAGATATTATACAAATACTTGGCAAAGTCTGGGGAGGAAGGAAAATACCAGCAGAATGGAAGGAAGGTTATCTGGTCAAGAAGGGAAATTTACAAGAGTGCACAAATTATAGAGGAATAATGTTACTATCAGTGCCAGAAAAAGTATTAAACAGAATCATCCTTGGAAGATTAAAAGAGTCCATAGACAAGCAACTGAGAGAAGAACAAGCAGGTTTTCGACAAAACATATCCTGTACAGACCGGAATGCACATTGAGAATAATAGTTGAACAAAGTCTGGAATGGAATTCACCACTATACATCGGATTTGTGGACTATGAAATAGGCACGTGACCGTGTTGACAGCGAATCACTTTGGAAATTGATGAGGCATTATGGAGTTCCCATGAAGATCATTTATCATTTATTTATATCTTTTGTGCTGTGAATGTGTAGGTGTATCATTGTTTTATTCCAGCTAGACGGAGTACGTGGGGGCTCTTATATCTTTCGGAGATCCAGAGTGAAGCTGTCACTGGAGACCAAAATACTTATTGGAACTTTCGTTCTCAGTGAGGATTCACCTTCTTTCATTCATTTTTGTTGTCCTCCCTAAGTAGGCCTTCATAATTCCGAGCCGTTACCATAGGTAGGGTTCCCATTCGTCCGTTTTTCCCGGGACAGTCCCCCCGTTTTTTGATAAAATGTCCCGGTGTCCCGAATTTTATTCCAAATGTCCCGCCTTTTTTAAGGGTCCTTCCTGAAAAAAAAATCTTGGGTAACGGATTTTATTCCGTGTTTTAGTAGTGTTACAGTGGAAGTGTTACAGAAGTCAGATCTCCTTAAAAAGTTTATTGCTATATCAGCAGATAATACAAATCCAAACTTTGGTGGAAAGAAGAGAAAGGGACAGAATAATCTGTACTTCAAAATGCAAGAAAACACTGTGAACAATTTAATTGTTATTGGTTGTCCTGCACATGTGATGCATAATGCTGTGTAGACTGCTGCGGATTGCTTACCTTATGATCTTCAGTTAATAATTAACAAGATTTACCAGCATTTCCACATTTATTGTGTACGAGTTGAGGAACTCAAATCATTTTGCGAATTCACCAATACAGAATATAAAACTGTTTTGGGTAACAGCAAGACAAGATGGTTCTCTCTCTTTGTCTGCAGTCCAGAGAGTTATTGACATTTTCCCTGCATTGAAGTCATATTTCCTTTCCATTCACAAATGTCCTACCAATCTCAAAAATGTCTTTGAAAATTCACTTTCAATTACACTCCTGCATTTCATTGCCAGCCAGTTAAAAAAAAAACCTTTTCTGATACCATCAAATGTGTTGAAAAGCAAGAGACAACAGTAATTGAAGTGAAGGATGAAGTAAACAAACTGGTGGAAAAATTAAACTACAGGAAGGCAGAAAAGTTTCTTACCACTACTATGAGAAATCAGTTGCAAGAATTAGAAAAGATATGGACACATAACAGTTTTTGAAAAGAACATTTCAAAGCTATGTAGTAGATAGTTCTATGACACCTGCATTGAATATATTTTAGGAGTGGTATACACCCATTTCTTACGCCTCCTTCAGGTCCCTATGGATTGATCATTTGAAGGGAAAGGAGTCCTGTGATTTGGAAGAACAGCATCAAGAAAAGCCACATATTTACGAAGACAGTGGTGTCCCAAATTTTTACTGTGAATGTAAGAGGACTTATTTGATGAGTTTTGCATGTGTTAACAATATATTGTGAAAGCAAATTTGATGTGTGGAGTGAACTGAAGGATCAAAGTGGTCAGTTGAAAAATGGTGTGAGATGTTCATGATTTATTTTACAAAGCAGGATATAAATGCTGAGAAACCTGAAATGCCTAGTTAGTTTTTGTTTGGCACTGCCAGGATCCCAATGCAGCTGTTGAACGTGTTTTTTCATTAATAAAATGCGCTTTGGACAGACGAAAAAAACAGACTTAAAATTGAGACAGTGGAAAGCTTTATCCGTTATAAAGGCCCATTTTAAGGATTTTCTCTTGTGCTGAGTTCTATGTCCAAATATCAAAGAAGAAAAAAAACTTCTTGAACAGGCCCATAAATCTGATAAATATTCTGATGAATCTGAAACATAAACTTGACTATTGTGTATTTTTTAAAGGTGCGATTTTTCTAATTAAGTAATGTTTGTAATTTAGAATTCTTTTTTAAAAGTGGGAAGTTGTGTTGAGTTAATGGTGTTTGTGGTGGTGTATTTTATACCAGTAAGTATCTTATTTTAAGTGCAACATATAATATTAATAGATTTATTTGTGCTTTACCTTAATATCCGATTTTTTAACATGTCCCGTTTTTTTTACAAAATGTCCCGGGTTTTTTAGGTAAATATTTGGAAATGTCCCGGTTTTTTAAACAAAACATTATGGAACCCTACCATAGGAGGCCTATGGGATTTAATCTCACATTCATCTTTGTCATTTGACACAAACTCACCTCGCGATAGTCACAATCTTTCAGCGTTTATCTTCTGAAGAAGGAAAAGTTGGCTTTATTAAACGCTGACCCAACTGCAAATGGGTATTTGACTCTGCTATACAGTTAGGGAAGGCAAAAGCAGGATAGAGTAGAAACTGTAACTTATCTCATAACGCTGAAATATAGTCTAAATAGTGTAAAAGAAGTCTTTAACAATTTTATTTCCCTAGGGCAGCATCTGCTGAGACTACCTATCAGTCACCCTCAAGGTGCCAAGAGCATTTACTCACTTCCTGATTTTAGGTTTTCCTGATACGACTATGATGATCCACCTGCAGAATTAATTGGAATTCACTAGGAAAACTACCCACTTCTGTTTCTATGTTACCTTTTGTTTTGTATTTATAACACGTCTTACCGTTGTTTGAAAGTTTAGTAATAGCGACATTTTTTTTAAGCCGGCGCCATCCCCAGAATTTTATTATTTTCTGCAGCCGTCATCTTTGACAAGCCGGTACACGAGAATAATGCCGGCAGAACCTATTTTATGTGAAGATATTGGCATAAATATTTTTGCAACAGGGAACACGGTGAGGGATGAAGGCAGACGACTTAGTGAAGCAAATGATTTTCCAGGGCTTGTGGTAGACTCCGCCTACCCATAAACCACTTTCTCATTCCATTCTGATGCCATTTTCGCCCCCGTACCAAAATACGACAGACAGGAACCACGCGGTCTGTGACGATTTCTTCAGTTTCATTTACTTTCAGGTTCTGCTCTCCTGTAGGGATAAAACAATGATAACGATGATGACGATGAAGAAGAAATGAGAAAAAGGAAAACATGAAGGTGCAAAGAAGACAAAGAAAAAATTATTATAACAAGAATGCAGAGGACTAGAGAAGAAATAAATGAGACGTGTGTGGGAGAAAACACACACACAACAAAGACAAGAGAAGAAGATTGGCCAGGAAGAATCAGAAAAACAAAAATACAACCAGAAGAGAAGATAATGAAATTAAAAAAATAAAAATAAAGAACTAGGGAAGAAAGAAGTTGAAGAATGGAGATACAGATACAGTTGAAGATTAAGGAGAAGAAGCGTAGACAAAAAGAGCCAGACAAACAAAAATAAACAAAGCAAGACAATCAAAAAGAAAGAATGTAAGACAGAAAGAAAGAAAAGAAAGAAAGAAAAAAAAGAAAGAAAGGAAAGAAAGACAGAAAGCTAAAGAGCCAAAATAAATTGCAATAAATTTACTTTGTGGTCTTTGAACAAAGAAGATTTCTATTGTCTCGCGACTTGTTATCTGCGAGTACTGCCATAGAAAGTAGTCATGAATTCTTTACAGTGTCTGGCCTATCCAAACATACTGGACCTCAGGCTAAAGAAAATCTATACATACCTGATACAGCTAATAAATTCAGAAATAAATCCTAGAGAACTGTAACATTTACCCTATTAACCATTCCAAACCTTACTCTGGATCAGGTATGGTGAATTTTTCACCTGTCCGGTAATAAAGCATTGACGGAGTCCCATTATAAACACAGATATAGCTAGCTTATATAGGGTCGTGGTTTCTCTCTAATTTGCCAGTCAGGATATAAACATCGGCCTTATAAACAAGTTTGGCTTCCATACCATCCATCACCACAACATCAGGTTGGCCAGCTTGGATATCCCAGCTGGAAATATTTCCGTGTGTTTTGCCAGTCATAATATTATATTTACCCCCGCAGCACTACCTGGCAGCTCATGATGCTTCGCCCGTTACGTTTTTCTTTAAAAAAGAAATTTAAAAAAATGCATATTAATTCCAGCTTCGATCAAAGACTGGATGATTGGAGAATTCATTAAAATACGATGAAACATAATGCAGACATTAATAAAGGGATAGAAAGGGAATTTTTTTTTCTTCTGCATATTGAGTAGTGGAAGTTCGGGAAAAAATAGTTTGGCATTGAAATGGAACGGATAGAAAAAGGTCTGAGATGCTAATTTTGGTGATTTACATTACATTAGGACCCCTGAAGGAAAACGAAAGAGAGGCCGACCAAAAACAACCTGGCGGAGGACTGTGGAGGCTGAGATGCAGGGAATGAACCAGAGTTGGGGCACTGTACGAAGGATGGCCACCGACCGAGCAAAGTGGAATCAATTTGTTGTTGCCCTACAAGACGCCACTAGGCGTGTTGGCCACTGACTGCTTTGACGGTCGGCGGCTAAGGATCAAAGAAGAAGAAGAAGAAGACATTACAACGACAAAGAAAAATTACCCGTAAAATCCGACTTTTTAAACCTGATAAAATCTTTCCAAACTAGGGGTCGACTCATACCGTGAGTATAAAATGCGAAACGGACTTAAATTTTGATTCCAAAATTAATATTACTTCGAAGTTATATTTTATTCGTAATGAAAGGATGTATGATCACATTTTAAATTCATTTAGAGTCTCGCTGTAAATGTTGTTCATTGTCTGACGTAAAGAAGTCTGCATACTGGTTCGAATAACTGGAAGTTCTGACTTTTGTCTTCGTTTTCTTCGCTGTCACACTTCTCCTCGTGGCTGTTTCGCCACAACAACCTGTCTTCTTCCTCTGTCATTGCATTTAAAATACCACATTTAAAAAACTACAATTTATACACTAGCAGCCTTCCTAAAATTTTTCATTTCTAGCCCACGGTAGCTACCGTATGTTTGGGGGCTTGACATATACGGCAAGTAAAAGCCTAAACCAGAATTTTGAGCTTAAAATCTTGGTCGACTTATGCGCCGCAATGTACTGTGTGTGTGTGTGTGTATATATATATATATATATATATATATATATATATATATATATATATATATATATATTTATATATAATATTATATATATAATATATATATATATATATATATACGGGGAAGAAGGTTTAAATTCATTTAATTTATTAGTTAACGTTCAATTCACAGACACAGTAATTATTATTATATATAAATAATAAACGCGGACTTGAAGAAGGTGGATCGAGAGGAAGTCAGAGATCTTCAAGAAGAATTGTATGACGCACATTATCCTGCACTACTTTTTTTTCCACTAGATAAGAAAATCAATGATTATCAGCCTAGTGCGTGAGCCTATGTGGCAAAAGCAGAAAAAAGTTAAAAATAAATTTAAAAAAAAGTTTTCAGAAGATCAGTAGAAACCAAATTTACGCCTCGGAGCAATTAAAAATCAATTGCGGTCCCTTGAAAAATATGTTATAAGGAAACTTTTAGTAACTAATCAGCAAACATTATCAGATTTACATATGCCTGAAAACTATTATAATAATTATTTCTTCTTATTCTATTTCTTCTTCTTCTTCTCGCCCTCTCCTCGCACAGCTTCTCACATCTTTTTTCTCATTCTATGGAGTATTATGTATGTTTCATCATCACCCTGTTCTTCCGCCCAGCTTCCTCTCTCTCTCTGGCTGGGTTTTTCTATGGCCATCTGCCTGATTTGTTTTCTCTTTTATATTCTTATTAATCATCCTCTTCGGATCATTCCTCTCTTCATCCTCATGTCTAGGAAATTTGTTTCTGTTTTCATTGCTGCTTTTTTTTGCTTTTTTTTTTAACAGCGCATGCGTCCAAACCCACTCACAATACACACGTAGAATGTCTCTGGTTAAGGTAAACAAGAAAATAACAAGTAAATGCAAAACCAACCTTTTATGGACCATTTTTATTATTGTAGTTCAGTGCACTTAGCAATCTGTGATACGTTTAAACACCTATTGTAAAGCTCACATGAAAGTTGTTCACTACTAATACTATATTTAAAATAAAAACTCACTAATTTATTTGTTTAAAAATACATGAATTTAATAGCACATTACCATTTATCATCCCAAGTTCGCCCCTTTAAACACAAAACATAATTTGTTTTCGCAGTTCTTTATTTTCAATACCAAAAAAAAGTATTGCACTTGAGTTATTTCCTCTTTATTTTACATTGCTTTCATTATTACATAAAATGGGCTAGGCCAGTGCCAATCAAAACTTGATAAATTAAAATGTACCAAGAAAGAAAGCCGCATGCAAAGTTTCAGATGTCTACGATGAATAGAACATAGTAATTTTGAGCGTCAAAGATTTGAAACATCCAAACAACGGGCATGGCAAGCTAATAAACAGTGTTCAACAAGAGAAAAAGGAACTTTGAGGAATATCATCACCGTAGCATTAAGCGGGCAGATTCCAATATTTCCAGTGTCTAATTATTTTAGAGCACTCAAAAAGTTTCTCAACGTAAAGATAAACTTTTACAGTTAAAGCTTACCGAAATAAAACTATAATTTCACGCAGACCAATTACGCGAGGTGAGAAAAGAAACAGAGTTTAGTTAGGAAGATCTGGATGCATTAGGAGTCTGTCCAATCAATTGACACTTTGTTTTTGTTGCTTCATTTCCGTTTCCGCCAGCTCCCGTTCTTGCGAGTTTCCGGGCTAATGGCGAGCATGTTTTGAAGGTGCACTGGAGAATATTTGTACAGACACAGCGACAGACGATGACAGAAGGATGAATGCATTCGTATACAGAGATGTGCTTCCACAAGCACATGAAAGAAATGTGAAAAATGTTGCATGTTTTCGGCCAGCAAGGATAGTTTTCAAACATGGAAACCCTTACGCATATCTAAAGTATGGAAAACTTTTTTTTTTAACCTATCCAACATAGAATTCAAGCATGGAAAAACTGTAAGTGTGTTAGGCTATCAAAGACAGTTTAAATGAAGGAAAACTTCAACTCGTTTCCAGCTACGGAGCTTAGATTTTGAGCCTGGAAAAATACAAATATTTGAGGTTATTAAAATTATTGCAAGCTTCTAATTTATAGACATCTTCCAAATATTTACGGATTCTAGTTGACGGAAAAAGCGCTCGAAAGCAGCTGATAATTTACTCAGCTTCCACCCAATGGGACTCAATGGGATCATAACTATTAACTTCATGTTTTTTCTACATATTTTGTTTGAATGCCTTCGTACGACATTATTTTCAATTCTTATTGATAGTAATAAATAAAATAAAAAAAACGCACACAAGAAGTTATCATCATTATCATTTTCCTTTTTGCCCCTCACCTCATGGAACATGGAGCCACTAATACATCTGGGGCCCTCTTACAGGAATCCTGCCTCAAAGTACCCATGTGCTCTTGCGGCTGTGTGACCGGGTGGCCTACGTTAAAGCAAGCTATCACGTTAACATTAGAAATAAGAATAGTAAAAGTACTTGAGCAAGTCTAAAAGACCAAAGTACTTGAGCAGGACTAGCAAGTAACAAAAACAACACTAGTCGAACAGAAGAACCAATGAAATCGTCTATGGCTCTTGGTCGAATACTATAAAAAGGTAGTTCAGTAATACAGTACTCACTTACCTTAACCCAGACTTAAGGGTCTTTTATATTTGGACATGCGCCCTAATATAACCGACTAGGTTGAACGGGACGCGCCTCGCCAAAACGAGGCAAAAGTTTTACATTAAAAAAAAAACAGTACTCACTCACTTACAGTTCAGTCATGCAGAAGTTACTACGTGTCAGTCTTCGACCTTAGTGAGCCCCCCTTTAGAAGGTTGTGTGATTACCTTTGGTCGAAGCTTCAAAGATTTTCAAGATATAATATTTTAGGCGATGGTTTCCAGTTTTGTAAGTATTCATACGGTTTGTATGTTCTCGATTTATAGTAGAATGATTACTCAGCTATGTCGTATATAATTGAGATTTTAGTCGAAGGCTATCCAAATCTACAGAAGAGTTCGAGCAAACGTTATATTTATGCTGATGTCCTTTACAAAGGCATCCATATTTATTTAGCCAACAAGCAATCTGGCTGCTGGTAGCGAGTATATTGAGTCGTGTATTTGAACATTGCTGTTAGTCCCGTTGGACTCCATTAATAAACAGTTCTTTATTGACTTATGGCTATTGCTTACTCATGTGTGTTGGATATGGAAGCATTAATAGGATACGAATGATCACTGCCAACCTGCTGTGAGTATAAAAGGATCTGGTCTCGAATAAAATTCAGTTGAGTAATTACATCTCTGGCAGTCGCCAGTTACCACTCAAAAGATAGATCTATGAAATAATAAACACAACGATCACTTGGAAATTTATAACAAAGAACTAAGAAGAAAGATTCCCCACCTGTCACAGAAGGATTTCATGGTGCCAAAGTTTGTCATGTAGACGTGGTAGATTGCTGTTACTGTGACTTAAGATTAAATAATGCAGTGATAAAATATTTAGTCCAACTGTGACAGCTGTGGTTTCTGTAGCAGTCTGTTTTACACGCTAAATTTGCTAGCCCCATGCAGAACCGTGTATTAGTCTCATCTCATAACATGCCTGAGGAACATTAGTTCAATACAATCTTTTTCTCCGTAGAGGCCCCCCCCCCTTGCCCCCCCCCCCCCCCCCCCCCCCCCCCCCCCAAAAAAAAAAAAAAAAAAAAAAAAACACCACGGGGCAGGAAGTTATAGGCTTTTATAAATGGGTGCTTGCGTAGAATAAAAGAATTGAAAAGTCATGAGAAGATTAACAATGTGTAACTGATGACGGTGTTAATGTAACATGAGATCAGAAGGAAGACACTGGCAATAGATAGGACACACATTGAGGAAACCTTTTCATGCATTACATGGCAGTTCTTGTTCTAGAACTCACAGGGTAAGAGAGAGAGAGAGAGAGAGAGAGAGAGAGAGAGAGAGAGAGAGAGGGAGAGGTAGACTAAAACACACACAGTGACGATAACTAGAGACAGACATGAAAATGATGAGGAAGACGTGGAAAGAACTTGAGCTTACTGCGCGTGACAGGAGAACTTGGTATGTGTTTGTTGAAGGCCTATGCTCCTTGGGGAGCTAAATGGTATTATGATTAAAGTTCATACCATTTATGTCAATATTATAGGCAGCTCGATAGGGCTCCTTTTTTGTGTATTTTATACGGAGTCATTTATTAATAAAGGAAGTGACGTCATGCCTATAGGGTTGACTAGCAGACGTGAATAAATTAAGAGCAGAAGTGAGGAAATCGTCTGCAAGAAGAGGCGGCTTGTGTTCTGAAGTGAGCGGACGCATGTGTTTTGAGCTCCTGCAGTATTTTGTGTTTTTCCTGAATTATTCAATCACCAGGACACCAAGATACTTGGTTGAGGTGTCCCTGGCTTTTTCTAGTAAGGAAATGTGTGATTATTCATAATGATGTCCAAGGGATGATATTAAATAAAATTTGGAACGAGTGAAAATGACCAGCGTTTCATAGAGAACGGACTGAACGAAACTGTAATACTGCTTTTGCCTTTGAGCCGACATAAGTATAATTGAAGCTGTTCTGTAGAAATATAATAAACTGTATTTGTGTATAACTGTGAGAAATGTGTTGGTCCGCTCAATACAGTTATACTGATTACGTGTTGTTGGACTACCCCTAACTTACTTTGGCCACGGAGACTCTCTCCGAAACAATAGACAGAACGACACGAATCAGGTATGATCGATTGAGTAAACCTATTTGCAGCATTACAAGCAGTCCTTGATCTGAAGTACCCAATGTAACAGAACCTACGAACGAAATAACAAACGAACGAACGAACTTTATTTTCAAAAGGTTGAGAATTGAGCACGCAGGTGACATTCTGCCTTGCTTTCTTTTATACTCAATTCATTTATTCTCACATGCGTTATACATATTAATTTAAATGATTCAACGTTGTAAAATTAAAATAAAAGCATACTCACTCATATTCACAGTATCTAATTATTATCATGAAACAAAATATGTTGAAAAGTACATCATTAGAACCTACATACGATATCACATATTTATTTGGAAACATAATCATATTGGGGGGGGGGGGGGGTGCTTGTAATCAGCTTTAATAAAGTATTCGAAATAGAGGCGCAGAGAGACAGAGAAAGCACATAGAGAATTGAACTGGTGACAGACATGATAGGATTGAGGTGACATAGACAGACCGTAAACGGATGGCATGTGATTGTGACAGAATGGGGCGGCACATCTCGATCTCTGTTTGACTACGGCAGTATCAGTTATATTTTTGTACTCATTTCATTGCGATTTTGGTTCCGAGTCGCACCCTTTTCTTTCTGTTTGCTATGTAGCAGAGAGCTTCTTTGTTCAAACATCTGACATCCCTTGTTGGTAATAATACATCGCGTTTGCCAGGGTGCGGCAACGCTTTGCTAAGATTAGGCCCGGGTGCGCGGCAGATAAGAGACTAATCGTCTGTGCGACACATTCTGGACAGTCAAGCATGACATAATCGTTTCCGGTACACCTTGTTACAAAGACATTACTTTAACGAAAGTAATAATTAGTTACATCTTACATATTGTCGTGTGAGGTTACCGATATGTCTGTAAGTTCGCCTGCCCGGCAGTCGAATGTTTACAGCCCATTTTCAGAAAAGAAATGTTTGATATTTTGCACTAGATGAGTCTTGCAAAATATTCAAATAAGATTGGCTGATCGTTTGAGCCCCATAACAAATAGGGTGGGGTAAGACAGTGAATATAACCTGACACATTTCAGTGTTTTTTCACTGTGAGATTCACGCTTGCCAAAGACACCAGACGTGCCAATTAGAATTCAGAATTTCCATTTATCAGACCGGACACCCTTTATTGGAGTATTCATCGGGACTTACAATTCAGCCCAGGAAATCTGTATCATTTTAATAAGGAAAGCCGCTGTCTGAGGAAACTGAAGGAAACACACGGAGTCAGAAAGGGAATTAAAGTTCAAATTAACGACCCCAAGTACACGTGTAATAAGGCAACTTCCTGTGCCTTTTATTCATCTGAGCAAAAAGTCTGTGAGCCAGGATTGGCGTAAGTTGTGATTTTACATTCTATATTTTATTACTAACATGTGAACTAACATATATATCTATATTACCATGTGAATTTTAATACGTGAAAATCGCTACTAGATATCCCAGTCATTTGAGGCTGGCAACCTCAGCGTATAGAATGGTGATTTCATGAACCACCACTGCGCGGGCTGGTGACTGCTTTATCGCTGGTTTCTTAAAGAGAACTAAACTCATAAAGAGTCCCAGGTTCCATACAGAGCAAGGAGGGAAAGATGAAAGAAATGATGTACATTCTAAGTATAATACTTACAGTTTCAAACCAGTGTAAATTTCGATGTTAACATATGCACTTTAAAATTAAAGGAAGTTTCAACCTTTTCAAATCAGTGTAAACATAAATGAAAACATATTCAATTTATATTGTGAACATTTTTCAATCAGTGGAAATGCAAATGTAAACATATTCTATCTGAGCTATTAACCTTTTCATTTAAATGTAGTGTGAAGCTAAAGCTATTCAATTTAAATGTAAAAGAAAGTTTTATCCCTAGGGATAAATTTAATTCTCATCGAGGGTAAATTCTGAGATAAATGGGAAAGTAGAATAGAAGAAAGGGAACACATTTCGTCAGATGTTAAGATAATGTTATGATGCTTAACGGGAAGCTCTGATGATTGGTTTCGATTTTTAATTTATGTAGCAGTCATTAGATTACGTCAAAGTGGGGTAGATGCGGTTTTGGGGAGATAATTCTAGAGCTGTGACTCACCGCGTCTGTCTTGCATCAGAAAATTTGCACTATATATACTTCTTCTTCGTCGTTCGAATTTGTAGAAAAGTTAATTTTCCTGGAGAGGTTATGATGGTAAAAGATAATGAATGTTGTTATGTATGTGTCAACCGTGTGAGGTCAAGCTATGTAAGACCTTGAGTCTAATAGATGATCTTGATGAATTCTCAAGGGACCTAACGCTTCCTCTCTAGATCTCACACGGTGCTGTATATTATTTCTAATGTGTGGTGTTTGATGTGGCTAGTGTCTAGGGTATGCAATGAAATGATGGTACATCAAAACAACACAATATAACTCACTGTAAGGAACTTAATAAGTCTGTGGTTTAAGTTTGAATTTAGAATATTTGTATACAACTTTATTGTGCCTGTCCTTCTCTTTCTTTGGACAGGTCTTTAAAACTGAAGAAAATATATGTTACACTAATAGTGTACTAAAAACAAGGACTCTGGGTCCAACAATAATAATATTAATCTTAAAATGTTCCTTCAAGTGTTTTCACAGACTATTATTCACTAAGTATTGATGTGAGTCAGTTATTGGAGGAGCTATAGTTGTCAACATCCCCCTGAGAGTTATAGATTATTTGTAGGGAATCAATTTTACTCCCGATAAATTGTCAGAGTGCCCAGACTGTGGCACATCACCTTTAATTTCCCACGTGAAGATTCTACTCGATGGTATGTCTCTGCAAAGAACTGCTGCTCTCAGAGATTCACTTGATAATAATATACAGAATACGCTGTACTGGAGACGTTACTGTCTTCTTATAGTACTTAAGGTTTCCTGTCACCGGCTGGTAACAGGAAATAAAACCCTGCAACATAAAAGACACCCTGGCCTTTTCATATCTGGTGTATATTTCACTTACTCTCTACATGGTATGATTTTGGGGTCAGCCTCGTGTGCAAACAAAGTGCACCAGCCCCTAAATTATATGAACTCACATCCTACTATGATCACACCTCAGGTCCATATGGCAGATACGCCACTGTCATTTTTCCATAGTTCTCTTCAACACAATTTAATAGGAGTATGTGTCATGAAACATTCTAAATCCACATATATAAATTAAAAGGTAAATGTAAAGCCTAACACATAAATTCAATAAAAGGGAAAGAAGAATGGTAAAGAACAGTGCTGTCACAATGACTGTACTCGAGATCCCCCTTTTTCTGCTTCGTCTGCATATTCTCACGCTTTCACGTTTACTAGTAAAGCCTACAGCAGCATACACGCGTTTCAACAAAACAATAAAACGTGTACTGTATTTCTTAGAAAACCTTGAGATACGCAAGCTGATTAATGACCTAAATTAATACTAGCATTAATTTCATTTTATACACCGCGTAATGAAAAGACAGATGGAATTAGGATAGAGAGAGGGAGGGTTGAAATTTGAAACCACCATTTTACGGGAAATAGGCCACCATGTTAAATCCTATTTGATTGGATAGAAGTAAATGTAAAGCGAAACACGATTAGTCGGACTACAAATACTAATTTTGTTGTTGTTAGGGGAAACGGTAGTAGGGGTACTTTTTTGAAAAGCTGTGTAAACATGGCCCGATTGGTTAGACCCGCCAATATAGTCAATTAGGAGCGTCAGTTCAGTGCCACATTTTAAAATAAACTTACTCAGAAACAGTACGTTGAGAACCAGCTTATATTTTTTTCTAAATAAAAGCCTGGGACAGAGGCAGATCGGAATTTGTGCCATATTCATCGCCAGTCAACGTATTTGTGTATTATTTCCATGAATTGTGGTAAGCTTGACATATTTGATATCTTTTTAATGAAAATTGATAATTTATGTCTGTATATGTGCGTGGTTCAGTAGCAAACATGAGGCAAGGCCTAGATAGTGCTCCAACCTGAACAGGACGTGTCGGAGAAAAGTAAAACTGCATGGAATTGCCAAACAGTACACTAACACCTATCTTATTGACTAGAAGGAACAAATGCTGGAATTGCAGAGGCGTAGTAACCATTAAGGAGAAGAATACTGGTGTAAATTGTTTCAGATGAAGCTAGCAGTTGGCCTACGGCTCTGAACTCAGTGTTTGTTATGTATTGTGTTCAGTGTGGAAATAGATTATAAATTAGATCTGAAGTAGGAGGTACAACCTTCTTGTTTCAGGGACCGTGGTCCTAAGTTATTGAAGCAGCACCTGGTCTGGGTTTTGCTGAATCCAGAGGCTGACAGCATACTCCTTGGTCCAGATAGCGACCAGTGAGGTGTCTCCAGAACACAGTGAAGCAATCGAGCAGAGGAGTCTTTTCCTGCCGCCATCACGAAAGATAAGCTTCTGTGGCCAGAGCAGCTCAACATTATAAGCCCCCCCCCCCTATAAAATTGACATTATATTAAACACAGAGGGACAATAAATTGTTTCAAATGACAGGAACTGTGAACTTTTCCCAATACTATTTCCACGATAATCAAACACTTGAAGTCATGATGACAAACAACAATCTATCTTGAAAAACAAAACCAGTATTACCTCATAGTACTACTTCACAACTTACACACATAGGATAATACTAATAAATTATGTCAATACAAAGATCATATTTATAAATTGTGATTACATTTGATTGTGATTCCTGGTTCACTGTGTAGTTGAATCAGGATATCTATTGTTGAAAGTAATTATTACATATATATTTGAAACTTTACACTTGACTCATTTAAGATAGTCTTATAGAGTGTTATATGTGTGTGAGTGTGTCACAGTGTTGTAAAGTGTTGTGGAATAAATTAAATTGTTTATCTGTCTGTTGTTGTGACTTACACTTCATCATTTTCATAACCCTAGACATTCAACGTAGTCATCACAATATTCCAGAATAATTCTGACTGAGGTATAAATGTGGTAGCAAGTAAGGTCACCTGTAATACACCACACTTATTAGATACAGATACCTTCACAGCTGATCTCAGTCAGTACACTAAGTCCCCTATAAATATTAATATCATCCCACTTTACCACATATATTGGGGTCTCGCTCCCGGGATATTGAACTTTCTCCTATTATATATATTGGAAATAATAAAAATTTAAAAGGTATCCTTGGGTGAAAATAAATAAGGTTGAGCTCTCAGTGCCTGTGGTTGTCCTTGGATATTTAGTAGAGATTGAATTGTTTAGTTAGATATTGTTTACATTTACCTATTAGAAAATGGTGGACCTTGCCAAATTTCGATCTGCTGCTGTGCAGACTGCAAAAGAGTTAGGAATGGAGGGACAAGTTATGATTGCTTATGTCACTACTGAATGTGACAAATTTATTGAACGCGAAGAAAGAAGGTTAGAGTCTGAAAGAAGGTTAGAGGCTGAAAAAGAAATTAAGAGGTGACAGATTGAGGCTGAGGCTAAGAAATTGGAGGCAGAAAGAGAAGACAAGAGACTGGCTGCAGAAAGGGAAGCCGAGGAAAGAAGACAGGCTGCAGAAAAGGAGAACACGCGATTAACAGGAGAAACGGCAGCAGAAGATAAAAGATTACAAAGGGAACATGAGTTACGACTAAGGGAGTTTGAGTTTCAAGGCCATGCTCCTGAAAATGGTGCCAGTCCCTTTACCTCCGATGCTACTGCTAGTCAGGGAGCCTCAACCTCAACTATGAACTTTCATTTAGATCATTTTGTTGAGAAAGACGATGATATTGAAAGCTATCTAAATAGATATGAACTATTAGCTACCACGTATGGGTTAGAGAGAGAAAGGTGGAGCTTAAAGTTATCTCAAGGGCTTCGTGGGGCAGCTTATGAAGTTTTTGCCAAAATGAGCAGAAATGATCAAGAAAATTATGACATGCTAAAGCAGGCTCTTTTGTTAAGATATGAAAAGAACGCAGAATTTTATAGGAAAAAATTTAGGAATGCTAAACTACTGTCAGGTGAAACCTATCACCAGTTCTCTGCACGGTTAGAGACATACTTGGAGAAATGGACTTCTCTGGGGAAAACCCAAGATCTTAAGAAAATGATCCTTATAGAACAACTAAGAGAGTCCATGGCTCCAGACCTGAGAAAGTTTCTCATGGAACAAGGTGCAGAGAGACTGGGTGAGTTACTAAATGTTGCAGAAAGGTATCAAGCAGCTCAGGCAGAGGTATCAGGTAATAAAAAGAAACAGGTAGACTATTTTAAGGCACCACAGAACTTTAATAAATTTGATCCTAGAGATCAAACAAAGGTAAGCACCAGTTTGATAGGCCACGGTATGACAATAAAAATAAAACCCCACAATTCGATGAAAGGAAATTTGATGAAAGAAAATCTTTCAACCAAAACAGGAGGTGGTGTAAAAATTGTAAGATGAACAATCATGACACTGACCGTTGTAGAAGGAACCCTATAGTTATGGCCACCCTTCAGGTCAGGTCGACCTCAAGACAGGAGGAGGATATCCTGATAGATACCACTCCAGAAGAGATGAGGAAGGCACAGGCTGGGGATAAGACCCTCAAGCCTTGTTTCAGGAAATTGTCAACTTGTCATACAACTCCAGGCAAGGGAGATTTTTACATGAAAAACAAGTTGATTTACAGGAAGGCCGGAACTAGATCCAATGGTCACGGACAGTTGGTTCTTCCAAAGGCATATAGGGCAGAATTAATAAGGAGCCTACATGTGAAACAAGATGGGGACCATGAGAAAATTGGTACCATCATCCAAAAGGTGGCTCACAATTATTATTGGCCCAAGGCAAGGTGGGACATTGAGAATTTTGTAGAAAGGTGTAGCATAGCACATGAGGGAACACCCACAAGTGGGAACATTGATCAGGACCTGGACACGCCACGGGGCAAACGTAGGCCTGACAATAGAAAGAATAATAAAGTGGACCAAGTGGAATGGGAAGCCCCTTTTCACGGACAAGCTTCAATTAACTGTTTTACAATGGCCACTATGCAGAGAGTGCAAAAAGATGTCTTACCCCAGGATAAGCCGAAAATCCCTCAATCGGACTTAAACAAACTGGAGGAAGAGGATGTAGAGAGGAAATCTCTCATCAAGAATTTTAAGTGGGGAGAAAGCCCCAAGAAAAGAATTGGTAGCGGTCGTTTTGTGCATGATAATTCTGGGAAGAAAAATCATCACTATAGAGCTTCGAGTGGAAGAGACCATACCGGTGCATGGACAAATAGGTCCACAAAATTAAAGGTCCATATGAAGCGCTGTTAAGAACGTGGACTGATGAAAAGGCAGAGGAAAAATATTACATCCTCATACCAATATGTGAATGAGCTGACCACTCGTTTAAAAAACTGGCTGGAAACTTGCCAATGAAAATTTGAGACAAGCCAGGAAGAAACATGCTGCCTATTTCAACAGGAAGGCTAAAGACAGAGATTTGGCTGTGGGAGAGAAGGTACTGCTTCTTCTACCCGGTAGTCAGAATAAGTTACAAATTGGATGGCAAGGTCCATATACAGTTCTAGAGAAGGTGTCTAGAACCAATTATAAGATAGATAAGAAGGGGAAAGAAAAAAATCTATCATGTGAATCTCCTGAAGAAATATTTGGAAAGAGAAAATCAGGAAGAGACACACTTGTTGACCTTGTCCATTGCAATGGAGATGAAAAAGGAACCACTTTCATCATTTGAATATCCATTACACCCCTGTGAGACAGCGGCACAGGTGAAAATCAGTACACATTTAACGAAAAATCAGAAAGAGAGAGTGCAACAGGTTCTAGATAATCATACAGAGGTGTTAACAGACCGACCGGGGCATACAAACTTATTGGAATATGATATGAAACTGATAGACCCCACACCTGTCTGTATGAAACCCTATTCGATTCCTTTTGCTAAGGAGAAAGCTTTGAAGGAAGAGATAGACTATTTGTTGAAGGAAGGAATTATTTCACACAGTGAATCTTCGTATAGTTCCAGTGTGGTGCTCTTAAGGAAACCCTCTGGAGAACATAGACTCTGTATAGATTACAGGAGACTGAATGCTATCACAGAAGGACAGGTGGATCCATTGCCGGATACAAATCAGTTGTTTGCCAGGCTAAATAAAGCTAAATATTTCTCAAAAGTGGATCTGAGTAAAGGATACTATCAGATTCCAGTAAAGCCTGAGGTTAGACCGTACCTAGCTTTTAGTACCTCAGAGGGACACTATGAGTTTAACAGATTGCCATTTGGATTGAAGAATGCGCCTAGTGTCTTCTCTAGAATGATGAGAAAATTGTTGGATCCTCTGAATAATCCATGCATCACAAATTTCATGGATGATATCCTTATAGCAACAGAAACATTTGAGGAACACATTGACTCTCTGAACATGCTGTTTAATCGACTTAGAGAAGCGAATTTAACAGCCCGACCAACCAAATGTTGCGTTGGATGTAAAGAATTAGAATTCTTGGGACACACAGTCCATCAGGGAAACATGACCCCTGACCCCAAGAATTTAGAGAAACTAAAGAAAGCCCCGAGACCACAAACCAAGAAAGACGTGAGATCCTTTGTCTCATTATGTGGTTTCTACCAAAAGTATATCAAAAACTTTAATTCCATATGTGCACCGTTAACTGATTTGACACGTAAAGGAAATCCAGATCGAATTACCTGGACACCACAATGTGAATTGGCTTACCAGGAATTGAAGGAAAAGCTCACAAGCAAACCTATTTTGAAATTACCTGACTTAAGTCAAGAATTCATTGTAAGAACGGATGCCAGTAATATCGGGTTAGGGGCGACCCTGTTACAGAAATCAGATGCATTGGATGGGGAATTGAGCCCAGTGGCATATGCTAGCAGAAAGTTGAATAAAGCTGAAACCAACTACTCAACTAGCGAAAAAGAATGTCTTGCAGTAATATGGGCGATAAAGAAATTCAATATTTATCTGTATGGGAAGGCATTTAAGTTGCAAACGGATCACAAACCCTTGTCGTTTCTAGCGCAGGCTAGACATGAAAATTCTAGGTTACTCAGATGGTCCTTACTTATGCAGCCATTTGAGTTTAGCATAGAGTATATATCTGGTAAGACAAATCTGGGAGCGGATTTTTTAAGCCGCCATCCGTGTGATGAGAATCACCGTAAGCCCCAGAAATAATAATAAATTTCTCTATGTGTATATAGAATTATAGACTGACATATAACGTCTGTTTTAAGAGGGGAGAATTTGTCGTGAAACATTCTAAATCCACATATATAAATTAAAAGGTAAATGTAAAGCCTAACACATAAATTCAATAAAAGGGAAAGAAGAATGGTAAAGAACAGTGCTGTCACAATGACTGTACTCGAGATCCCCCTTTTTCTGCTTCGTCTGCATATTCTCACGCTTTCACGTTTACTAGTAAAGCCTACAGCAGCATACACGCGTTTCAACAAAACAATAAAACGTGTACTGTATTTCTAAGAAAACCTTGAGATACGCAAGCTGATTAATGACCTAAATTAATACTAGCATTAATTTCATTTTATACACTGCGTAATGAAAAGACAGATGGAATTAGGATAGAGAGAGGGAGGGCTGAAAGCAGGAACGCCGGCAACACTAACACGCGTCTCGCGATATACAATTAATGCCACCCCTAACGCGAAAGGCATGAAGCACTAGCTTTTTTTTCAAATAGACAGTGATAAAAAACACTACCCATACGAGAGTTAGGTTTAAAAACCTGTAAAATGCTTATTAGGAAACATGACATTCTACTGTTTTATGTCTAAACTCCTGACATTAGTCTGACAGTACAGCAGACACCATAAAGTTTGGAAGTGAGGAGGTGGTAACAGCACGACTATCCTAGAAGAAAATACATATTTTGAACGCCGCCACTTAGCTCCCTTAAAACTTATATATTTGGGTTCCTTAGGACTTGCTGACAAAGAATATGTTAAGTGTTACACAAATAGTCTAGGAATTAACAAATTATAGCCAAAAGAAAATAGTGAGGTAAGACCTGTAAAATCACTCAACACAGACAACACCAAATAATAATCGCACAGTTGCATGTTTTGAAACCACTATTTTACGGGAAATAGGCCACCATGTTAAATCCTATTTGATTGGATAGAAGTAAATGTAAGGCTAAACACGATTAGTCGGACTACAAATACTAATTTTTTTGTTGTTAGGGGAAACGGTAGTAGGGGTACTTTTTTTTTGAAAAGCTGTGTAAACATGGCCCGATTGGTTAGACCCGCCAATATAGTCAATTAGGAGCGTCAGTTCAGTGCCACATTTTAAAATAAACTTACTCAGAAACAGTGCGTTGAGAACCAGCTTATATTTTTTTCTAAATAAAAGCCTGGGACAGAGGCAGATCGGAATTTGTGCCATATTCATCGCCAGTCAACGTATTTGTGTATTATTTCCATGAATTGTGGTAAGCTTGACATATTTGATATCTTTTTAATGAAAATTGAATGTAAATTGATAATTTATGTCTGTATATGTGCGTGGTTCAGTAGCAAACATGAGGCAAGGCCTAGATAGTGCTCCAACCTGAACAGGACGTGTCGGAGAAAAGTAAAACTGCATGGAATTGCCAAATAGTACACTAACACCTATCTTATTGACTAGAAGGAACTAATGCTGGAATTGCAGAGGCGTAGTAACCATTAGGGAGGAGTATACTGGTGTAAATTGTTTCAGATGAAGCTAGCAGTTGGCCTACCGCTCTGAACTCAGTGTTTGTTATGTATTGTGTTCAGTGTGGAAATAGATTATAAATTAGTTCTGAAGTAGGAGGTACAACCTTCTTGTTTCAGGGACCGTGGTCCTAAGTTATTGAAGCAGCACCTGGTCTGAGTTTTGCTGAATCCAGAGGCTGACAGCATACTCCTTGGTCCAGATAGCGACCAGTGAGGTGTCTCCAGAACACAGTGAAGCAATCGAGCAGAGGAGTCTTTTCCTGCCGCCATCACGAAAGATAAGCTTCTGTGGCCAGAGCAGCTCAACATTATAAGCCCCCCCCCCCCGCCCTATAAAATTGACATTATATTAAACACAGAGGGACAATAAATTGTTTCAAATGACAGGAACTGTGAACTTTTCCCAATACTATTTCCACGATAATCAAACACTTGAAGTCATGATGACAAACAACAATCTAGCTTGAAAAACAAAACCAGTATTACCTCATAGTACTACTTCACAACTTACACACATAGGATAATACTAATAAATTATGTCAATACAAAGATCATATTTATAAATTGTGATTACATTTGATTGTGATTCCTGGTTCACTGTGTAGTTGAATCAGGATATCTATTGTTGAAAGTAATTATTACATATATATTTGAAACTTTACACTTGACTCATTTAAGATAGTCTTATAGAGTGTTATATGTGTGTGAGTGTGTCACAGTGTTGTAAAGTGTTGTGGAATAAATTAAATTGTTTATCTGTCTGTTGTTGTTGTGACTTACACTTCATCATTTTCATAACCCTAGACATTCAACGTAGTCATCACAATATTCCAGAATAATTCTGACTGAGGTATAAATGTGGTAGCAAGTAAGGTCACCTGTAATACACCACACTTATTAGATACAGATACCTTCACAGCTGATCTCAGTCAGTACACTAAGTCCCCTATAAATATTAATATCATCCCACTTTACCACATATATTGGGGTCTCGCTCCCGGGATATTGAACTTTCTCCTATTATATATATTGGGAATAATAAAAATTTAAAAGGTATCCTTGGGTGAAAATAAATAAGGTTGAGCTCTCAGTGCCTGTGGTTGTCCTTGGATATTTAGTAGAGATTGAATTGTTTAGTTAGATATTGTTTACATTTACCTATTAGAAAATGGCGGACCTTGCCAAATTTCGATCTGCTGCTGTGCAGACTGCAAAAGAGTTAGGAATGGAGGGACAAGTTATGATTGCTTATGTCACTACTGAATGTGACAAATTTATTGAACGCGAAGAAAGAAGGTTAGAGTCTGAAAGAAGGTTAGAGGCTGAAAAAGAAATTAAGAGGTGACAGATTGAGGCTGAGGCTAAGAAATTGGAGGCAGAAAGAGAAGACAAGAGACTGGCTGCAGAAAGGGAAGCCGAGGAAAGAAGACAGGCTGCAGAAGGGGAAGACAAGCGATTAGCTGCAGAAAGGGAAGCAGAAGATAAAAGATTACAAAGGGAACATGAGTTACGACTAAGGGAGTTTGAGTTTCAAGGCCATGCTCCTGAAAATGGTGCCAGTCCCTTTACCTCCGATGCTACTGCTAGTCAGGGAGCCTCAACCTCAACTATGAACTTTCATTTAGATCATTTTGTTGAGAAAGACGATGATATTGAAAGCTATCTAAATAGATATGAACTATTAGCTACCACGTATGGGTTAGAGAGAGAAAGGTGGAGCTTAAAGTTATCTCAAGGGCTTCGTGGGGCAGCTTATGAAGTTTTTGCCAAAATGAGCAGAAATGATCAAGAAAATTATGACATGCTAAAGCAGGCTCTTTTGTTAAGATATGAAAAGAACGCAGAATTTTATAGGAACAAATTTAGGAATGCTAAACTACTGTCAGGTGAAACCTATCACCAGTTCTCTGCACGGTTAGAGACATACTTGGAGAAATGGACTTCTCTGGGGAAAACCCAAGATCTTAAGAAAATGGTCCTTATAGAACAACTAAGAGAGTCCATGGCTCCAGACCTGAGAAAGTTTCTCATGGAACAAGGTGCAGAGAGACTGGGTGAGTTACTAAATGTTGCAGAAAGGTATCAATCAGCTCAGACAGAGGTATCAGGTAATAAAAAGAAACAGGTAGACTATTTTAAGGCACCACAGAACTTTAATAAATTTGATCCTAGAGATCATAACAAAGGTAAGCACACACCAATATACATATTACGTATATTTCTATCACTCACAGGCACGCACATACACGTGACGACAGGTAAACACACAGACGTGGGAAAACTATAACAATGATATATATATTATCTAGAACGAGCTGACCAAACACGATTATTAAGTTCAAGAGCGATTTTATTATCAGGAAAAATCGGCTCACAACATCAAAGAAAGTACATCAAGGAAAATACATATACACATAGTCATAAAAAAATCAAGGAAATGTTGCAAGGATGATAGCCCCGTTATAGTGTTAACTCTAGGTTTAGCCCGGCCCCGTTAAGAGAACAGATGATGGCGCCCGAGTCACAGATACATAGGGTTTGAGGCTAAGAGTTTTGTCTTTGTTTTATCTCGTAATTATATGCACAGAGTTTGAAAAAAAAAGACAAAAAACACAAGAACTCTAGCCTTAGCAACAAATTATGCAGATTGAAAAAAAAAATTAGGACAGCAACAGGGTGTCAAAGATATAATAGTGAAAATATCACTCAGACCAGCGTACACTCATTCATTCCGCCATGGCTTCTCATTCAGGTACTCACGACTTTGCTTGCTGCCTCTTGAAACACATTGATTTTAGATTTTCACACAGACTCAAAAAATGCAGTCTTCTGCCAAGAAGTCCCCAGTTCCAAAAGACGTATTTAACTTGGAGTCTCCGGGAACGACTACTTGGGTATGCAAATTTGTTCAAATGTCTGATTAAGTCACCTAACAATTATTCCAGGCGCGGGAGTTAGCAGAGCACAGTGTCAATAGCGTAGGTTTCTAAAAAATGATGAATGTCAGGTCGGTGCCTTCCCTCAGTATAGGATTCACTTTAGTCACACCACAGATTTGTCCACAAGATATAATCTAGTCGGGAAATGATTGTTAATATTCACGCCACCAGGCAGCAAATTATATAGAGTTTCTAGAAGAAATTAAGTGCTGGCTCCAAGGTCCAGTATTTATCATTACAGTCTTTGAAAACCCGTTATAGGGATATTAGTATTTCTGTCTAACTTGCACCGTCAGATCAGTGTTACTTGAGAAAACCCACGTGGTTCAAAATAAGGACTGTCTATTTCTTCACAAGTATGGAAACTACTACTAGGTGCTGGTAAAGTTAGGGTCACCCCAAAACTTTCACTGTGTGGAGGAAAAATAACACATATAATATAATAAACAGAATCTGTACTGGTTAAAACTTACATTTAAACTTGCAAGCAGAGAGCTTTGCTTATCATTTAAACTTCCAGTGACGTAAGTTATATTTAAAAATCAGCAATCCTCATAAATTAAGAACACGTGCGTATTCCGTCACCATTCATGAGGCTGGATTCTAGAGTTTATACGTTAGTTTAGAAAAATACACTCGACTGAGTATTAGCAGTTAAATTAAATTTATAAATAGCTACAATTGCCGTTATAAGCTAGAAATTTTTAATTTTATTCTGCTTTCCACTGAATGCTTCCCTAGAAAATATAATAGCCTACCACTTTATTTCTCTTCTGCGCTAAAGAAATAGATTAAAATGAATTAAGCGATTTAACACTTTAACACTCACAAAATCTATATATCTATCATATTAATTACCTCAACCACAGAATTACAGGTAGTCGCACAACTTAAGAATAAAAATGCTGAAAATATTTCTGGAAGTCTAGAAGTTCGACAAATTGCCGAAACAAACTGAGATCTTCGCTAACAGCTATTCTGTTTTTCGAGCGACCTATCTACTGTGGAGTCTATGAGCGAGAATGAAATTAAAGTTTCAAACTTGGCCAATATCTTAAAATCAGACAAAGGGCCCAAACTTATTTCGCCAAGCGAAATTATCTCCCCTACTCCCAACATTTACGTCCGCTTAACGCGTGTCGTAACTGTCACCTACTGACCACGATGTACGCGTGTCAGTTTCAAATCCCAGACAGCCTGACTCCATTGCAGGGCAGTTTTCACACTACAGCTGACCATGGCCCAAGTGAGCGCCGTGTCAGTTTGGGATTTTCCAGACAAATGTCTGGATACTGACCGGTGCAGATGTAAAGTATCACACCTCACCGGGACTAATGCCGAGAAGAAGCTCGCGCGCTCGGTGAGAATGTAGACGATTTGCTACGTCCTATGTTCAGCGAACCGACTTATCACGCCTTCTGACGCCCTGCAGCCCTGACATCTACGTAATATCGTCCTAGCGCGATTCTCAGTTTTAGAGAAAGGAAAACAGGTAAAGTTTGCGAATTATATGAAAATAATATTCGCAAAAACGAATGGATGAAAAATATACAGAAAAAAAATGAAATACAGAGATAATAAAAGAGAGATTTATGTGAAAGAATAGGAAGAAGATGTAGGAAATTAAATGAATATAAACCCTACGTGACAGAGCCTCCCCCCTTTAAGATATGGAAGCACTCCATGTCTACGTTATGGAGTTTAATTTCCTATAACCGTAGCTTCGGGGTGTCTGTCTTCTTCCCTCTCATCTTCCCCCTCCATCTCTGTCCAATTCCTACTCAAGTCCACTCCTCAAAGTTTCCTTCCCCTGGAATGTCTCATATGCGCGCTTGAAAGAGCGTCGCCGCTTCTGACATTTTTGAAAGATTTCCTGTGATAGCGGTGGAATATCCCTGCCACTATCATCATCTTCGTCAGTTTTGGCGATCGTCAGGAGATGGTCGGAGGTTGGCACTGGTTTTTCCAAGTATCTCTTTAAGAGATTTAAATGGAAAACCTTCTCCTTTCCTTCAATAGAGATCTGGTAGTTAGCCTTAGAAATCTTTTTCAGGACGGTAACGGCCCTTGCCATCCGATCTTCAGTTGGTTGTTCTCAGTAGGGAGTAACACCAAAACTTTCTCTCCTGCTTCCAGTTCTCTCTCTTCCGCGACTTTCCTGTATCGGTTAGCGTGCTTGGTGCGTGTTCGCTTAAAGTTAGTCGTTGCTAGGTCCCACCCTAGTTTCAACCGTTCCTTTAAAACCGACACATATTTACTGGCTGAGACAACTGTCTCATCAGCCTTCTCGTCTGTCAGAGACTGAAGTAAGGCTTCAAGCGGGCCCTTAATGGGTCTGCCGAATAAGAGTGTAGCTGGCGGAAATCCTGTGGAAGTATGAGGAGATTCTCTGTAGCCAAATAATGCTGCAGGAATACAGAGATCCCAATCTTCAGGTTTCACTTGTGCCAGCTTACTTAGCATCATGGTGAGGTTTCCATTAGCACGTTCCACGAGCCCATTTCCGGCCGGAGTATATGGCTTAGTGTGGATGTGTTGGGTCCTCAAGATCTTAACGATCTCATCCATCAACAGGTTTCGGTATGGAGATCCATTATCCGTCAACACTTGCTGCGGGAATCCCAACCGAGTGAAAATCTGCACGAGGGCTTCTGCGACATGCTTGGCATCTGCGCATGTTAGCGGGATAGCTTCTGCCCATAAAGTGCATGTATCGACTAAGGTCAGGATGAACCTGTTCCTTCTTTTAGTCCTTTCGAAAGGCCCTAAAATGTCGATCACAACCCGTTCGAATGGTGTACCCACTATTGGCATTTCACCCAAAGAAACTTGGGGTGCCCGTTGCTTGGGTGGCACACGTTGGCACTGGGCACAGGATTTGACATATCTGATAATATCAGTATTTACTCCTGGCCACCAATAATGAGTGGTTATACGTTGGTTTGTGGCGTTCTGTCCCATATGTCCGCTAAAGGGAAGAGAGTGCCCCATTTCTAGGATTTGGCTTCTGTACTGTTTCGGTACTAGGAGCTGGTTGTAACCTTGGTCAGGCTTGCCGTTCTCCGATAAAGTACGCCATCCTCAGAAAAAATGTCCCCGTGCTGTTTTGGTTTCTTCGCCATGGGCAGTTTCCTAAATAAGTGTGCCAATGTAGGTTCCTTGTATTTCGTTTCTTTAAGTTCTATAGTTAACAAATTAGGCGCAGGCTCCCGTTCCTTCTTGGTTTGCCCTCTTGTAGTTACTGCTGCCACAATCGGCTCTTCCGGTTTCCCAATACACACGTATCTCCCGCCAAGTATGACTGGGTAGATGGGATCATCCATAACAGCCGCTTTGATCACACCTCTGACAAAGTCAGAGTGTATCTCCACCAATGCGATGGGAAGCGCTGTAGGTGCATCACTCTTACGAACTCCACAAAGTTTGACGGTCTCTCCTGTCTCTTGACCGGGTTTAACCAGGTTTCTGGCAACAATGCAATCGTAAGAAAGCCCCGTGTCAAATAAGCAAGAAGTTTGAGAACCGTTCAAAGTAACAGTACCTCGCGTTGAGGGTCTATCCCCAACAGGTTTGGAATCACTGTCAACAATTCCGCCTTGCGAGACTGTCAATAAGCATCCGATGCGTTTCGGCTCGGTGTGCTCGGTCTGATCATATGTCCCGTGCTCAGGGGTTCTCCCTTTGCCACCTTGTCCTTTCTGGCTACGCTGCCATGTAGGGCGGGCGGGTTGATCAGACTGTTTGGGGTGGTTGGGGTACTTGTTCTTGTAGAACTTGGATTTTTCAGGAGGGGGGTTTTGAGGTCCAGTTTCTCTGTGGTTGTCTAGGTTAGAAGCCTGAGAAGATTGCTCTAGGTTATGTTTTCGAAAATGCTCCTCTGTCGGTTTCCGCTTTGTGGCCGGTAGTTCAGCCAGCGCATTGTGATAACGCTCAGACTTTTCCAAAATGTCTTCAAGTTTTTCTCCCCCTGCTCAGCGAGAAATCTCCGGGTATCAGCAGACAAAGTGTTCTTTATTTGTTCAGTTAGAACAAGTTCCTCAAGACCTTCATAGGTAGAGGGGAGCTGCGAAAGCTCAAGGCACTTTGTTAGATATCCCTTAAGACGAGATGAGAACTGGTGAAAAGTTTCAGAATTCTCTTTCCGGCTGTTGCGAAACAGTTGCAAAAACTTGCGAGCGTTCATTTCAAAGCGCTCCAGTAACGCTTTCTTCAACACATCGTAGTCGTCTTGTTGGCTACTTTCCAGCTTAGAATAAACATCATAAGCAGAACCTTTTAGGGCCTGGGAAAGTTTCATATTCCAACGCGACCTCTCTAACCCGTACAGAGTTGCAATTTTCTCAAATTTTTCTAACCATGTGTCAATCTTCTCATTTGGACAAGGAAAAGATTCAAGAGTGAAAGACATAGCATTTAGTTGAAGAGATTGAGTGTTAGCAGGGTCAGTTAGGAAGAATGAGGAGAAGACTCTCCATTGCTGGAGGTAGAGGCAGCACCACGACTTTGGAATTCTAGAGTTTTTAAGAGCCAACTCATGTGTGTCTCTGTTCTCATTTTTCTCTTTCTCATGCTGTCTCTCCTCCCTCTCCTTCTCATGCTGTCTCTCCTTCTCTTTTTCTTCATGCTGCATCCTGCGAATTTCCATTTCCTCATCCATCTTCTTCTGCTGTAAATCTGCGGCTGCTTTTTCCTTAGCTTCCGCTGCTTTCGTCGCCGCATCATATTTCACAAGTTCGTCTCTGACAAAAGCTTTCGCTTCCTCTCCTTCCAGTCCCTCCTCTCTCGCTTCGTCCCTGAGGAGTTGTCTAAGCTTTGCCCTCTCGGCCATATTATGTCAGTGACTGAGACTGTTGGAGAAAGAAAATAGGAAAAAGAATAACCTGGTTCCTACCACTTACGAGAAAAAAATTCCCAAAAAAATCAAAAGATGATATATTTAACCCTGGGATACCTCCTCCAAAATAAAATCTAACTATCGCTGCTATTATCGGCAATAAAGCACTCAATGCAAAACACGACTACGCCAAATAAATGGTAGTTAAGATTACAACTGAAAAATAAGTTGCTACAGTGGAAAAGCAAAAGAATATTGCAAAAATTAAAGAGAAAAATAATCCCTTAATCTTTAACAATCCACTATAAGTTCGCCCCTGAAGTCAGATCGGGTAAGGGAGGGAATTAATCTGGACAAAAAGTCCGAAACACACTCCTTAACTTAGTTCAAACGCCGTTCTGTCTCAGTACCCAGTGAATGTTATACACTCACCACTTTACCAGCATTTAGTATTACAATCAGCAGTTAACATATATCCCGACAAAATCAACCTGTAACCAAAATGTATATTATTCAAAGATGCTGTGGAAAAAAAAACTTATTAGTTTGTGTGGTCAGCACGCCCGTAAACAGATCGCTAGTCTAGGGGGTAATTTTTTAAAGATATAACAACTCACAAGACATCACACTCTTACTCTATATCAGAATACAGAATCTTAAGTACAAAATCCAGATAGACGAGTCCACGTTTGTCGTACTCGTCTTCCTATTCTAAGTTCAAAGACCGGAAACGAGTCCCCATTTGTCGTAGATTTCCGATAGGAGAATTAAGACTAGGTTTGGTCCCTTCTGAATAGGTTTGAATGGGTGATAGACTCAGTGAGAGTTAGTGAAAGGTAATAGAATTTCCACACACGTGAGATGATAGATTTGATATAGTGGCTGTCTCTGAAAGCGAAAAGAATTCTTCTCTCTCTCACCTATCTTCTACAACAGTTGTTACAGCGTCAGACAGACTACACCAATATACATATTACGTAATATTTCTATCACTCACAGGCACGCACATACACGTGACGACAGGTAAACACACAGACGTGGGAAAACTATAACAATGATATATATATTATCTAGAACGAGCTGACCAAACACGATTATTAAGTTCAAGAGCGATTTTATTATCAGGAAAAAATCGGCTCACAACATCAAAGAAAGTACATCAAGGAAAATACATATACACATAGTCATAAAAAAATCAAGGAAATGTTGCAAGGATGATAGCCCCGTTATAGTGTTAACTCTAGGTTTAGCCCGGCCCCGTTAAGAGAACAGATGATGGCGCCCGAGTCACAGATACATAGAGTTTGATTCTAAGAGTTTTCTTTGTTTTATCTCGTAATTATATGCACAGAGTTTGAAAAAAATCTGATTTAACCTAAGACAAAAACACAAGAACTCTAGCCTTAGCAACAAATTATGCAGATTGAAAAAAAATTAGGACAGCAACAGGGTGTCAAAGATAAAATAGTGAAAAATATCACTCAGACCAGCGTACACTCATTCATTCCGCCATGGCTTCTCTTTCAGGTACTCACGACTTTGCTCGCTGCCTCTTGGAACACATTGATTTTAGATTTTCACACAGACTCAAAAAATGCAGTCTTCTGCCAAGAAGTCCCCAGTTCCAAAAGACGTATTTAACTTGGAGTCTCCGGGAACGACTACTTGGGTATGCAAATTTGTTCAAATGTCTGATTAAGTCACCTAACAATTATTCCAGGCGCGGGAGTTAGCAGAGCACAGTGTCAATAGCGTAGGTTTCTAAAAAAAATGATGAATGTCAGGTCGGTGCCTTCCCTCAGTATAGGATTCACTTTAGTCACACCACAGATTTGTCCACAAGATATAATCTAGTCGGGAAATGATTGTTAATATTCACGCCACCAGGCAGCAAATTATATAGAGTTTCTAGAAGAAATTAAGTGCTGGCTCCAAGGTCCAGTATTTATCATTACAGTCTTTGAAAACCCGTTATAGGGATATTAGTATTTCTGTCTAACTTGCACCGTCAGATCAGTGTTACTTGAGAAAACCCACGTGGTTCAAAATAAGGACTGTCTATTTCTTCACAAGTATGGAAACTACTACTAGGTGCTGGTAAAGTTAGGGTCACCCCAAAACTTTCACTGTGTGGAGGAAAAAATAACACATATAATATAATAAACAGAATCTGAACTGGTTATAACTTACATTTAAACTTGCAAGCAGAGAGCTTTGCTTATCATTTAAACTTCCCGTGACGTAAGTTATATTTAAAAATCAGCAATCCTCATAAATTAGGAACACGTGCGTATTCCGTCACCATTCATGAGGCTGGATTCTAGAGTTTATACGTTAGTTTAGAAAAATACACTCGACTGAGTATTAGCAGTTAAATTAAATTTATAAATAGCTACAATTGCCGTTATAAGCTAGAAATTTTAATTTTATTCTGCTTTCCACTGAATGCTTCCCTAGAAAATATAATAGCCTACCACTTTATTTCTCTTCTGCGCTAAAGAAATAGATTAAAATGAATTAAGCGATTTAACACTTTAACACTCACAAAATCTATATATCTATCATATTAATTACCTCAACCACAGAATTACAGGTAGTCGCACAACTTAAGAATAAAAATGCTGAAAATATTTCTGGAAGTCTAGAAGTTCGACAAATTGCCGAAACAAACTGAGATCTTCGCTAACAGCTATTCTGTTTTCGAGCGACCTATCTACTGTGGAGTCTATGAGCGAGAATGAAATTAAAGTTTCAAACTTGGCCAATATCTTAAAATCAGACAAAGGGCCCAAACTTACTTCGCCAAGCGAAATTATCTCCCCTACTCCCAACATTTACGTCCGCTTAACGCGTGTCGTAACTGTCGCCTACTGACCACGATGTACGCATGTCAGTTTCAAATCCCAGACAGCCTGACTCCAATGCGGGCAGTTTTCACACTACAGCTGACCATGGCCCAAGTGAGCGCCGTGTCAGTTTGGGATTTTCCAGACAAATGTCTGGGTACTGACCGGTGCAGATGTAAAGTATCACACCTCACCGGGACTAATGCCGAGAAGAAGCTCGCGCGCTCGGTGAGAATGTAGACGATTTGCTACGTCCTATGTTCAGCGAACCGACTTATCACGCCTTATGACGCCCTGCAGCCCTGACATCTACGTAATATCGTCCTAGCGCGATTCTCAGTTTTAGAGAAAGGAAAAAGGTAAAGTTTGCGAATTATATGAGAATAATATTCGCAAAACGAATGGATGAAAAATACACAGGAAAAAAAAAGTACAGAGATATTAAAAGAGAGAGTTTATGTGAAAGAATAGGAAGAAGATGTAGGAAATTAAATGAATATAAACCCTACGTGACAGTGGTGTAAAAATTGTAAGATGAACAATCATGACACTGACCGTTGTAGAAGGAACCCTATAGTAATGGCCACCCTTCAGGTCAGGTCGACCTCAAGACAGGAGGAGGATATCCTGATAGATACCACTCCCGAAGAGATGAGGAAGGCACAGGCTGGGGATAAGACCCTCAAGCCTTGTTTCAGGAAATTGTCAACTTGTCATACAACTCCAGGCAAGGGAGATTTTTACATGAAAAACAAGTTGATTTACAGGAAGGCCGGAACTAGATCCAATGGTCACGGACAGTTGGTTCTTCCAAAGGCATATAGGGCAGAATTAATAAGGAGCCTACATGTGAAACAAGATGGGGACCATGAGAAAATTGGTACCATCATCCAAAAGGTAGCTCACAATTATTATTGGCCCAAGGCAAGGTGGGACATTGAGAATTTTGTAGAAAGGTGTAGCATAGCACATGAGGGAACACCCACACGTGGGAACATTGATCAGGACCTGGACACGCCACGGGGCAAACGTAGGCCTGACAATAGAAAGAATAATAAAGTGGACCAAGTGGAATGGGAAGCCCTTTTTCACGGACAAGCTTCAATTAACTGTTTTACAATGGCCACTATGCAGAGAGTGCAAAAAGATGTCTTACCCCAGGATAAGCCGAAAATCCCTCAATCGGACTTAAACAAACTGGAGGAAGAGGATGTAGAGAGGAAATCTCTCATCAAGAATTTTAAGTGGGGAGAAAGCCCCAAAAGAAAAATTGGTAGCGGTCGTTTTAGTCATGATAATTCTGGGAAGAAAAATCATCACTATAGAGCTTCGAGTGGAAGAGACCATACCGGTGCATGGACAAATAGGTCCACAAAATTAAAGGTCCATATGAAGCGCTGTTAAGAACGTGGACTGATGAAAAGGCAGAGGAAAATATTACATCCTCATACCAATATGTGAATGAGCTGACCACTCGTTTAAAAACTGGCTGGAAACTTGCCAATGAAAATTTGAGACAAGCCAGGAAGAAACATGCTGCCTATTTCAACAGGAAGGCTAAAGACAGAGATTTGGCTGTGGGAGAGAAGGTACTGCTTCTTCTATTGCCGGTAGTCAGAATAAGTTACAAATTGGATGGCAAGGTCCATATACAGTTCTAGAGAAGGTGTCTAGAACAAATTATAAGATAGATAAGAAGGGGAAAGAAAAAAATCTATCATGTGAATCTCCTGAAGAAATATTTGGAAAGAGAACATCAGGAAGAGACACACTTGTTGACCTTGTCCATTGCAATGGAGATGAAAAAGGAACCACTTTCATCATTTGAATATCCATTACACCCCTGTGATACAGCGGCACAGGTGAAAATCAGTACACATTTAACGAAAAATCAGAAAGAGAGAGTGCAACAGGTTCTAGATAATCATGCAGAGGTGTTAACAGACCGACCAGGGCATACAAACCTCTTGGAATATGATATGCAACTAATAGACTCCACACCTGTCTGTATGAAACCATATTCGATTCCTTTTGCTAAGGCGAAAGCTTTGAAGGAAGAGATAGACTATTTGTTGAAGGAAGGAATTATTTCACACAGTGAATCTTCGTATAGTTCCAGTGTTGTACTCTTCAGGAAACCCTCTGGAGAACATAGACTCTGTATAGATTACAGGAGACTGAATGCTATCACAGAAGGACAGGTGGATCCATTGCCGGATACAAATCAGTTGTTTGCCAGGCTAAATAAAGCTAAATATTTCTCAAAAGTGGATCTGAGTAAAGGATACTATCAGATTCCAGTAAAGCCTGAGGTTAGACCATACCTAGCGTTTAGTACCTCAGAGGGACACTATGAGTTTAACAGATTGCCATTTGGATTGAAGAATGCGCCTAGTGTCTTCTCTAGAATGATGAGAAAATTGTTGGATCCTCTGAATAATCCATGCATCACAAATTTCATGGATGATATCCTTATAGCAACAGAAACATTTGAGGAACACATTGACTCTCTGAACATGCTGTTTAATCGACTTAGGGAAGCGAATTTAACAGCCCGACCAACCAAAGGTTGCGTTGGATGTAAAGAATTGGAATTTTTGGGACACACAGTTTATCAGGGAAACATGACCCCTGACCCAAAGAATTTAGAGAAACTACAGAAAGCCCCGAGACCACAAACCAAGAAGGACGTGAGATCCTTTGTCTCATTATGTGTTTTTCACCACCAGTATATCAAAAACTTTAATTCCATATGTGCACCGTTAACTGATTTGACACGCAAAGGAAATCCAGATCGAATTACATGGACAGCACAATGTGAATTGGCATACCAGGAATTGAAGGAAAAGCTCACAATCAAACCTATTTTGAAATTACCTGACTTAAGTCAAGAATTCATTGTAAGAACGGATGCCAGTAATATCGGGTTAGGGGCGACCCTGTTACAGAAATCAGATGCATTGGATGGGGAATTGAGCCCAGTGGCATATGCTAGCAGAAAGTTGAATAAAGCTGAAACCAACTACTCAACTAGCGAAAAAGAATGTCTTGCAGTAATATGGGCGATAAAGAAATTCAATATTTATCTGTATGGGAAGGCATTTAAGTTGCAAACGGATCACAAACCCTTGTCGTTTCTAGCACAGGCTAGGCATGAAAATTCTAGGTTACTCAGATGGTCCTTACTTATGCAGCCATTTGAGTTTAGCATAGAGTATATATCTGGTAAGACAAATCTGGGAGCGGATTTTTTAAGCCGCCATCCGTGTGATGAGAATCACCGTAAGCCCCAGAAATAATAATAAATTTCTCTATGTGTATATAGAATTATAGACTGACATATAACGTCTGTTTTAAGAGGGGAGAATTTGTCGTGAAACATTCTAAATCCAAATATATAAATTAAAAGGTAAATGTAAAGCCTAACACAGTTTAAAAACCTGTAAAATGCTTATTAGGAAACATGACATTCTACTGTTTTATGTCTAAACTCCTGACATTAGTCTGACAGTACAGCAGACACCATAAAGTTTGGAAGTGAGGAGGTGGTAACAGCACGACTATCCTAGAAGAAAATACATATTTTGAACGCCGCCACTTAGCTCCCTTAAAACTTATATATTTGGGTTCCTTAGGACTTGCTGACAAAGAATATGTTAAGTGTTACGCAAATAATCTAGGAATTAACAAATTATAGCCATAATACTAGAGCGGTGCTGTCAGACAACACCAAATCATAATCGCACAGTGGCATGTTTTGAAACCACCATTTTACGGGAAATAGGCCACCATGTTAAATCCTATTTGATTGGATAGAAGTAAATGTAAGGCGAAACACGATTAGTCGGACTACAAATACTAATTTGTTGTTGTTAGGGGAAACGGTAGTAGGGGTACTTTTTTTGAAAAGCTGTGTAAACATGGCCCGATTGGTTAGACCCGCCAATATAGTCAATTAGGAGCGTCAGTTCAGTGCCACATTTTAAAATAAACTTACTCAGAAACAGTGCGTTGAGAACCAGCTATATTTTTTTCTAAATAAAAGCCTGGGACAGAGGCAGATCGGAATTTGTGCCATATTCATCGCCAGTCAACGTATTTGTGTATTATTTCCATGAATTATGGTAAGCTTGACATATTTGATATCTTTTTAATGAAAATTGAATGTAAATTGATAATTTATGTCTGTATATGTGCGTGGTTCAGTAGCAAACATGAGGCAAGGCCTAGATAGTGCTCCAACCTGAACAGGACGTGTCGGAGAAAAGTAAAACTGCATGGAATTGCCAAATAGTACACTAACACCTATCTTATTGACTAGAAGGAACAAATGCTGGAATTGCAGAGGCGTAGTAACCATTAAGGAGAAGAATACTGGTGTAAATTGTTTCAGATGAAGCTAGCAGTTGGCCTACCGCTCTGAACTCAGTGTTTGTTATGTATTGTGTTCAGTGTGGAAATAGATTATAAATTAGATCTGAAGTAGGAGGTACAACCTTCTTGTTTCAGGGACCGTGGTCCTAAGTTATTGAAGCAGCACCTGGTCTGGGTTTTCCTGAATCCAGAGGCTGACAGCATACTCCTTGGTCCAGATAGCGACCAGTGAGGTGTCTCCAGAACACTGTGAAGCAATCGAGCAGAGGAGTCTTTTCCTGCCGCCATCACGAAAGATAAGCTTCTGTGGCCAGAGCAGCTCAACATTATGTGCCCCCCCTATAAAATTGACATTATATTAAACACAGAGGGACAATAAATTGTTTCAAATGACAGGAACTGTGAACTTTTCCCAATACTATTTCCACGATAATCAAACACTTGAAGTCATGATGACAAACAACAATCTAGCTTGAAAAACAAAACCAGTATTACCTCATAGTACTACTTCACAACTTACACACATAGGATAATACTAATAAATTATGTCAATACAAAGATCATATTTATAAATTGTGATTACATTTGATTGTGATTCCTGGTTCACTGTGTAGTTGAATCAGGATATCTATTGTTGAAAGTAATTATTACATATATATTTGAAACTTTACACTTGACTCATTTAAGATAGTCTTATAGAGTGTTATATGTGTGTGAGTGTCACAGTGTTGTAAAGTGTTGTGGAATAAATTAAATTGTTTATCTGTCTGTTGTTGTTGTGACTTACACTTCATCATTTTCATAACCCTAGACATTCAACGTAGTCATCACAATATTCCAGAATAATTCTGACTGAGGTATAAATGTGGTAGCAAGTAAGGTCATCTGTAATACACCTCACTTATTAGATACAGATACCTTCACAGCTGATCTCAGTCAGTACACTAAGTCCCCTATAAATATTAATATCATCCCACTTTACCACAGTATGTACATCTCCTTCTACATGATTTTTCTTCTATTTCTCTATATAAACGCTCTAGGCATGTTAATAAGTGTTCCTCGAACACCGAGGCCCTCTTTTCTATCTTGATCTTATAATACTTATTAATTACAACAATGCAATATTCAAACATAAATCAAATGAGAATACCCAAACTGTCTCTTTAGGCATGTCATACACTTTCCCACTTGGCAGTATCAAACTTTTGCCTTTTCAAATACTCACTCTACAAATTATACTTAGTTTGGACCACCCATATATTTTCTCACTATCCTCCTATTAATAACCAATCAAATTTCACTTTCCCCTCTCATGCCTCTTTTTTCAAAAATGACCGTCCGTAAAATGGTATGAATAGTGAATGCAAACATGAGGGTCAATAGTCGTCAGTCCGTTCGTGAACATCTAGTATTATGTCAATATCTTGATTATTTACATGGAGATTTTGTATATTAAGACATATTATTGCTCAGAGTGAAGAATATGCTATTAAATTCCATAACTAAATTTTTATGGCCATCGGTCCCTGTAATTATGATTTCCATATATTTTACATATAACTTGTTAAAATTCTATAAATACTACCATCTTTCCCCTCTCTCTCGTTGTTCAAACTGAAACAACTAGTCCGTTACGTCATAACGTGTACCTACTTGGCAGGCAATGCGCTGTCTGTGTGTGAATACATTTCCATGTAGTGACTATAGACACGAACAAATATTGGCCTTACAGGAGATTTTTGCTTCAAACTTGGTTATGCGGAAAAGGGTTAGTTCTTGATTTGTTTCCAAACATGTTCGTTATTAATTTTACCCTAACGTTATCACTACCGACGCGTTCGTCTGGCCAATTTGTGTTTCAGACCAACGCGTGGACAGTGGTATCATTATTCTGTCGCTACTCTCTCACTCCTTCTAATAAGCCTTTCGTCTCAAATGTTATAAATAGTTTTTCAAGGTCCGGATTAGAAATCGATAGTACCATTTTACTCTAAATACTGGTCCCTGTTAACAAATCAACACGATGGTGGCGTGTTCGAAGAAGAAGGCGTTCACGGGAACTCCACTATTTTTATTCTACCTCAATTTTATCGTTATAAACAAATGGTATTATTACTATGTGGTTCGGTCGTATTCAAATGTGCATCCGTCACGAGTATCTCCCAGGCTTATAAGAATATGGGTCCTGAAGTAGGGTTCAACTACAGTTGAACCACATAGATCGTGGGGGGCGTCTATACAGTTGGACCGTGTCTCCCAACGCCCACCCTCCAGCGACATAAGTCGAAAGACCTCCTTCCCCGCTCTCGGGCAGGGGGGGGGGGTGACAACTTCCTCACCCCCTCCCCCCCCCTCCACCACCGCTCCTCCACCCCTCCCCACCCACCCCCCAACCCCCCCACACCCTTATAAAAAGGTCCCCACCTACACGATCCTCTACAATTGGGGGGGGGGGGAGTGAGCATAAAACACTCAAAACCTAAAACCTTGAACCCTTGGGGGGTGGTGGAGGTGTGGGGGGGGGGGGGGTTATTACACTCCAATTAATAAAAACTAA
>JAMPIV010019720.1:0-42500 GCA_024509875.1 Oreohelix idahoensis
TATCTATCAAAATATCACTTGTTTATGAAACAAATCTCTTAGGGTGTTTGTTTTAATAGGGTGTTAAGAATATTCCAATTTACTATCGTGAGGAACCTCAACGCTAACCGCCGGGTCGAAGCTGCACTTGGTCATGTTTATGTCATATGATCGTAATAACTTGAAGTTGAACCAATACATAGCTACCTAAATTGGGAACATGTATGATTATAATAAGGCATTGCTTCAACTTGCGATATTAATATGGCCTCTCGAAATTTGACAACAGCAGTAACACATTAGCCTTCGTTAATGGTTGTGATGTTTTGAAAACGCAGTCCGGTTGACAAATCACAAAACCGCCATCTTGTCTACTTGGTACCAACACAAAACCGCGAACTCACATGACAGGCAAACTGATGATGTTTTAACACCTTTAAACCACTTAGCAACATAATCCTGAACATGAGCCAAACACACTTACAAGCTCATACAGCGTTAATGAGGGCTGTTACCACAGATGCAGACTCCAAAACGATGACATGAAATGCACAACACAAAGTGCGGCCTACCACGCCGTCATCTTGGAAACATACATACATACATACATACATACAAACACCACACAACACTATACACATATACACACATACACACATTATATAGGGACAAATAAATTTGAAAAGAAATTCAAAACCATAAAAATTTACTCACTGGTGTTAGTCAAGTTCCTAATAGCATTTTTAATATATCTATTATATGTGTTTGTATTGAATTCTTTTAGCATCACTCTTACATTACCCCAGACACTGTATGTAGCTTTCAGTCGCGCTAGTCAAGAAAGAATATAACTTAGAGTGAGATCGGTAAGGTGGTATTAAGAAAGGTTCTCTGTACACAGCTGTCCATTGTCTACCTCAGAGACCTTACAGTTGACCTCACTGAAGTACAACATATATGCACACCATTCTTCTTAACATCAAAACCCACCCTATGTCTAGAAGCCAAGATTCAGTTACACAAGCTGACAAACATAGCAGACAGAAACCAAAGTTTCATGCGTCCAGATCTAACTCCAAGAAAGAATCATTTACAAATTGCAAAATGTTGTGGAAGGAGATATCCTCACAAAGGCGGAAGACAGAGCTGCCCAGCATTTGGGAAAGAGTGTCATATTTTGTCACAAAGCAAAATCACTTTGCCAAGTTTTGTCTCACCCCTAAAAATAAGGTTCAACATGTTACTGAGAAAAAGGAAAAAACACACAGACACTGACAGCAGCTAGGAGGCTTATGTTTATGCACTGGATAACAGACCAGATGTCCCCAGAACAATCATTAAAATGTAAGATACACATCTGTCTGCAATGATAGACCACGGGTTCAAGTGTGGATGTCATAAGCGCTACCACGTTACAACCAGTTGAAGAAAAGACATACAGTTGTTTCCCACTAATACAAAGTTATATGCATATGCATCCAAGACTCCCTAATAAAGTGGTTGTTGAAATGTTCAGAACAACCATTGAATCCAAGCCTCATCATGCCAGTAATACTATATATGTAGTAGAAGGTGGACATGAAGTTCTTTTAAGCCATAAGGACAGCATCTAAATTGCAGGTTGTCAAAATTAATAAATAGCATCAACAGCAAGAGAACACATAATCTGTTTGCAACGTATTCAGACCTGTTCCAAGTGTGGGGTAAATTGAAAAAACATTTTGAGCTACAACTACACCTAAATGCAAATGTGAAACCTAAAGCACAAAAGCACAGAAGAATTCCATTTCATATCATGCAAAAAGTAGAAGAAATAAAAAGATTAGAAGAAGAAGATATCATTGAAACATGTTTCAGGGCGCCAACTCCGTGGGTTAGTCCTATAGTACCTGTCATCAAGAATAATGGTGATGTAAGAATTTGTGTAGACATGAGACAGCCCAATGAAGCTATAGAAAGAGAGAGATACATCACTCCTACAATAGACAACATAATAGTAGATCTAAATGGAGCAAAGGTTTTCAGCAAATTAGATCTGAGAAGTGGCTACCATCAAATTTCATTAGCTCTGGAATCTAGATACATCACAACTTTCTCAACACATCTAGGTTTAAGAAGATACAAAAGGCTCAGTTTTGGAATAGCCTCAGCGGCAGAAGCATTCCAGAATGTAATTGGAAATGTGCTTCAGGGTCTAAAGAGACAGTTGAATGTATCTGATGATATTCTGGTTTATGGAAAAACCCAAAAGAACATGATGAAAAATCTAAACAGGTATTCATCAAACTGAGGCAACTTAACCTCACATTGAATAAAGAGAAATGTGAATTCAGCAAAAACACATTGGGATTTTTATGGATATACTTTTTTCTGAGAAGGGAATTGTTCCAGACCACAGAAAAGTTAGTGCACTTCAAGACATGGCAGAACCAACCAATGTGTCTGAATTGAGAAGTCTACTGGGAATGTTCAATTACTGTTCACGTTTTATTGCAAAACTATGCAACACTCAGTCAGCCTTTAAGAATGCTTACAAGAAAAAGACATCCACCATGGGTATGGACTGCAACTAGTCAAAAGCATTAGATATGCTGAAATCAGAACTAACAAAAAGTGCTGGTACATCCTATTTTGATAGGAAACAGAAAGACATTCATCTCAGTAGATGCAAGTCCAGTCGACTTATCGGCAATGCTAACCCAAATAGATGACAGAAACAAATAATATGTTGTAGCTTTTGGCAGTAGAAGTCTGTCCAGGTACAGAAACTAGATACTCAAACAGACAGAAAAAGTGGCTTTAGCAATAGTGTGGGCTTGTGAAATATTTTCACTTACACATTTATGGCAGCAAGTTTACCATCATATCAAATCACGAGGCATTGGAGTTGATATTTGGAAAAAGAACATCCAAGCCTCCTGCTCGTATAGAAAGATGGGTTTTAAGACTGCAGCAGTATGATTTCAATGTTGTATACAAGCATGGAAAAAATAATCCTGTTGATTATGTGTCAAGACATCCACTAAAAGTGCTGTCTGAGAACAAAAACAGTGAAGAGGACAGAAATATATATGAGATTCCTTGCCATGAACAGTGTTTCCAAAAGCTATGAATTTCAAGGAAATACAAGAAGACCATGAAAGACCCCCTGTTACAAGCAGTTCAGTTTTATAATCAGAAATAATAAATGGAATAACATTCCTTATGAACAGTTCTCTAATGTGAACAGGGACGATCTTAATATTTTCCACAGATTTAGAAATGAACTTACACTTACTGAAGACAATTTATTATTGAGAGGTTCGAGAATAGTAATTCCTAGAACACTCTAGAGAAGAGCAGTAGATTTGGCTCATGAAGGACATCAAGGCATAGTCAAGACCAAATGTTTGGTTAGAGAGAAAAATGTGGTTCCCCAGATTGGACAAAATGGTTAAAGCGACTGTTGCAAATTGTTTAGCTTGTCAAGCTTGCACAGAAAGTCGAGCACACCAAATGACACCTTTGAAAATGTTTGAGCTTCCCAAAGCTCCATGGACAGAGGTCTCTGCAGATTTTTATGGACCATTACCATGTGGACAGTATATTCTTGTCATGGTAGTTGAATATTCAAAATTTCCAGTTGCTGAAATCATTAATTCCACATCAGCAAGAACTGTCATTCCTGTGATTGACAAGACATTTTCGACATTTGGAATTCCTGAAATTTTACAAACAGATAATGGTTCCCCATTTAAACAGTCAAGACATGAAACCATTTTATGCACCATGTTTGATGCAGACACAGAAGAATCACACCTTACTGGCCAAGGGCAAACGGGGGGAGGTGGAAAGGATGATGAGAAATCTCAAGAAGGTCACTCAAACAGCCATAAATTGAAGGAAAGCGTTGGAGACAACAGCTGTATGCTTTCCTTAGAAATTATAGGGCAACACCTCATATGTCAACAGGCAAATCACCATATGAGCTCATGTTTCAAAGAAAGGACTCGATTAAGATTCCAACAGTTGAAACCAAAGAGAGTCAACCAGCCTCATCAGATCTGCAGAGAAAAAAATGCACTGGTAAAATACAGAATGAAGCAACATGCAGACCGTAGACTACGATCGCAGCCGTCTCATCTGAAAGTAGGATATTTTTGTTTTAGTTCGACAAGAACAAAAAACAGCAAATCAACTCCGAGGTTTAATCCAGAACTTTATCAGATTACTAAAATCAAGGTAAACATGAATAAGTGCTTCAGGTGAAGGCAGAGTTGTGACAAGAAATGTCTCATTTTTCAAGAAAGTCAACAACAACCTGCCCAGACCCGCCAAAACGAACTCACAGCCAGATGATGATTACTTAGCTGACACTGCAAGTCCTGAGTTGCCACCAACTGCCACAGAACCAGCTGATGTCACCATGGACAACAACAGGCAATTACCGCAAACAGGCAGATCACCGCCAAGACACCGAAATGTCCCAAGACGTCTCAATGACTATGTTTTGTATTGACAACGACTCTGTCTGTCATTAGTTATGTTTGTAGAATAGTTTGAGCTTCAGTGTGTGTTTGTTATTCAAGAAAGGGAGAGAATGTAATGTCCTATATTTAGATATGAGGAGAGAGTTACGGGACTTGGAATAATGGCCGTTGTGAGATGTTAGACATGTTTGTATCTCTATGTATAATAAATGTTATCTCTATGTATAATAAATGTTAAGAACGACAAGAGTCTAGCATTGGTTCATTTAGAGGACTAAGAATACCACCCTTCCCATCCACAGAGGGTTTATCTCAGGAGCCATTCAGGTTAATCATTCAAAATCCCGGTCGTTGACATTCCTTCAAATGCTGACGCCCGGGCTTGAACCTTAAATACCTGGTCGCCAGCGCAACGTTGTAACCATTACACCAACGCGGCTCCCGAGGACGTGCCTTAAGGGTGAACAGTCTTGGGTGACCATTATTTTAATGCGCTCTTAGACATGAGCAAACACCGTCTCACGCCCGTTATTTTTAAAACCCCTACTTGCTGATAGGAAAGTTATATTAGTGACTGAGTCTTTAAATGCCTGGGTCGTTCACGGGTCTTATGTTGTGTAAGCGTAGAAGGGACGCACCCAGTTGTTGATTTATTCCTAAATACTCCTGTCATATTCTGTTATAACGTTGTTTTGGCTGACCTACCCAATTCTGCGGACAAAATTGGTCAACGGTGTGTCCGTCTTGATGGAATGACTACAACTAATAGCAGCCTAGGGGTTTCTATAGTCTCAACAGAAAGCGGCACCACGTCACGAATTTTATTAAATTGTGTTAGTTGTTTACGCATCTCTTAGAAACCTAAATCCGTCACTTTTAATTTTCCTCTTCTGGTGCTTCTTAGGGGTTAACTAAATGACGTCATCAGAACTCTCCCCCCCCCCCCCCCATTCCCTCCCCACCCCCCACCCCGCCCCCCACAATTAAATTAGAAGTTGTGTCGACGACGTGAGAATGATCTCGGCCAATGCAACACTTTTATTTTTTATTTGTGTGTGTGTGGGGGGGGGGGGGGGGGGGGAGGCTATAGGGGCTTTATATTGGTTTATGCGTCCGTTTCACGACTTACTTTCACAGCAAGGCGATGTCGCCGTTTGTGTTGGTTGCTTGTTTCGATTTTCGGTAAGCCTATCAGTCCCCAATAAAACGATACAATAATCTTTACTAAAGAGCGTGTAGTAAAAAATGGTATACTTGATATAAAACGATTAATGAAGAATATGTAAGATCAAAACCAGTAGGTTCCTAGGAATGATATTAAACCAACAACTTAACTGGAGTAAACATTGAAAAACTAATGGAAAGCATTAGAGGACTAATAGATATGCTAAAATACATGAACTGTAACGGATGGGGAGCCAGCAACAAGACGATTATAACCTTTAACAAATCATTTATAACAGGTAAATTGGACTATGCCAGTACATAATGTCAATGAATCAATTGCCCCCAGCTGTAAAAACAAATTCCAACTATTCTAAACTCAGACCCTTCCATTTATAGCACGAGCATCAATGGGACCACCTGCGGAGGCATGAAAAGTTGCACTGGGCATCATGCCACTGAAACAGCGAAGAACGAAGCTGAGACTAAAAACTACTGAGCAAATGTGGTAAAAGAGACACTACACGCCCAGCGCACGAAACCTTTGTCACAAATAATCCAATACCACAATTCCCGCCGTAAGTACGTCGGTCGGTCACACATCACGCACACCGTCATTTGCGCACTTTTTCTATTTTCGAGAGAGTACATTAACTTTCAACCACAGCTAAGGGGTGCAATTGTGGTTGAAAGTTAGACAATCATATTATTGTTTCCCTTATATGTACTCTCCCGAAAGTAGAAAAGTGTGCGAATGACGGTGTGCATGATTATGGAAAGTAGCCAACAACACAATTGATAAACAGTACATGAACTGGAGTTTCGTCCAACTTCAAACGTTGTTCTCAGAGGCAGTAAGTCGACCATGGCTTCTCAGAGGCAGTAAGTCGACCAGGGCAAGATTCTAAAATATGCACGAACAATTACGAAGACATGTTGTCATAAAAGAAAATGTTAGTTATTTAGTCAATTACGGTCCATTAGATCATTTAATCACTGCTCCACATGTCATTTAGGTAAGGTTACTCCATGTCTTCATATTTAATACATCCATATAATTTACCACTACAAATATATAATGACGGTCGCCTGCAATAAAAAATGACCACAGTAGTGATAGTACGTCTGTAATACATGTAACAGAAACAACACACTATAATTAAAAACCTGTCAATTTTGACCGTTTATCACTAGTCAAAACATAGAGCACATATCACTTGACCACAAGGAATATCACACTAGGTGGAAAACATTACCCAAGTATATCCAATATAATAAACAGTAGTAGTTAATGTAAGGAAAGACTCCACCACGGAAATTAAAAGTACGTTGTATAAATAAACAACCCCCCCCCCCACAATACAATACAACACCAACCCCCCCACACCCCCCCCCCCCCACCCCCCACCCCCACCCACCACCCCCACCCACCCACACCCACCCCACCCCCCCCAACCCCCCAACCCCCACCCCCCACCCCCACACCCCCACCCCCACCCCCCCCCCCCCAAAGAGATGGTTGTGATAACGACCCCCCCCCCCCCCCCCCCCCCCGTTGAATACCCCCCCACCCCCCCCTTACCAAACTGGGTGTACCCCCCCAAAAAACACCCCCCTTTTCGAAACCCCCCCCCCCCCCCCCCCACCCCCCGCAAAATGTAACCCCCCCCCCCCCCCCCAAAAAACCCCACGTAAAAAATACCCCCCATATCTAACCCCCCCCCCCCCCCAACCCCCCCCCTTTTCCCCCCACCCTCACCACCCCACACCACCCCCCCCCACCCCACCCCCACCCCCCCACCCCACCACCCACCCCCCACCCCCCCTTTCACCCCAACCGGTACATTTCTAACCCCCCACCCCCATCACCCCCCACGATATTAAACCAGTGGGCCATAAAAAACCCCTGAACCCCCCCCCATCCTTCTGAAACCCCCCCCCCCCCCCCCCCCCCAACTTACAAAGCCCCACCCCACCCCCCCCCCCCCCCCTAAAATCAAACCCCCCCTTTTTATATCCTGTGTTTGTAACCCCCCACAAACAAGACTACAACCCCCACCCACATGTCCCTAACACCTCCCCACGTTTGTTTGCCAAGGGGGACAAACCCCAACACCCCCAGAAACCCATTTTGACAAACCCCCAAGAGATTTTTTTTTTGACCTTCAAGACCCCCACCCCCCCCCCACCCCCCCCCCCACCCAAACCCCTCTAAAATTTGTGGTTTGACAAGGTGGGGAAAAATTTTTTGACCCCCGGAACCCCCAAATTTGTTTGCCAATGAAAACCCACCCCAACCACCCCAGGTATTTGACAGTTGACCCCCCCCCCCCCCTAAGGTTGGAACACTTTGCAACCCCCCCCCCCACCCCCCCCCCCAAACCACCCTTTGGTGCTTGGGAAGACCCCCTTTTCCCCTAAAAAGTTTGAAACCCCAGGACAAACGTAGATCCCGTTTGAAACTGGAACAAATACTTAGTTACATTTATTTAATGTACTACATCTCCGTGGTCCCCCCATGTATGAAATCCTTGGGAGACAATATAAAACCTATCCCACCCCCCCCCGTATGAAAAAACTGAAACCTTAAGTCGCGGGGATTCGAACACACGAACGAATGAATGTTTCTGTTATAAATTTCTGCTATTGCTCGAATGTGTTTTGACCTTGTGACGTGAACAGAAATTTACCCCACCCTCGGGTCATCGATCCCCGTTCCCAAAAACAAGGGAACAAAACCCTCGTGTTTGAAAACTTTATCAAAAATGAATGATACTGGTCTCGAGATTGTTCGAGTTCAACTTAGACTGCCCCCACCCCCCCCCATCTAGTTGGTGCCATAACCCCCCTCCAAACCTATTGACATCCAATTTCACCCCCACCCCACCCCCCCCCCCCCCCCCCCCCCCCCCCCCCTCCCCCCCCCCTTGTCCACCCCTTTTTTTGACATTATTTTTTTTTATGTTGGAGACTACGACCCCACTAGCCCCATTGGGGTCCCCCCCCCACCACACCACACCGCCGATATTTATTTTATACCCCTAAGACCCTACACAACGTGAGACTCCCTGTTTTCAACAACGTGAGAATCCCTGTGAACAAAACACACAAGTCTGGTTGTTTTGCACCACTCGATACTCACTCAGTCACACAATCACGTGAACCATTCACAACAAATATCACTCGTTTGTTTTTGCCACTTTTTTTTAGTCAACAGACCATATATAACATGTGCTATTTAAAGATAGGTCTTTAAAGATATCATTTTTTTGGGTACCATGTTAAGTTCTGCATATACTATACATTAACAAAACACTATCACAAATAAAGACCTCTAGTTTTATTTTCGCTCGTAAAAACGCTGGTCTCATTGATACACAATTAATTATGTATGAACAGTTGTGCCCAATTAAAGTTCGTGTCTTTTTTGTTGAATCACATTGTCGATAACGGGTGGCCACATGGAACAAAACCGCGCGCTCGAGCTCTGAAATTATCGATCACGCATGCACGCTGCACATGTGAGAGACAATTCTGTTTTTTATATAATCTAAGACAGAAGGTTTTGGAACAAATCGGTTGTTATATTCGTGTAAAAGGGTACAAGCACAACTCCTTCCAATAAAAATGTTAAAGCTACTTCTAAATCAGCCTGCTGTTTGTAACAAGACTACAACTCATCCACATAGATAACAACGTTCTGATGAGATCACTTTTGGACAGTGTCCCTATACCTAAACTTGCATGAAATACACAAAAAGAAAAAATTTTTCACATCGACAACGCATCAAGTATCGATTAGTTTTTCCAATAATCATGCCCTGACTAGCGCGAAACAAAGTCTGAACACGTTTCACAAACCAGATTAAACTGGTATTCCTTCATATAGAGACTTGGAAGACCAAGGACCAGACACTCACGTTCATACTTTACTGAAGCGGTGGTGTGATAACGACAGATACTTACACCTCATTTAATATGACTTCCACTGTTCCCAACAACTGGGTGTACATCAAAAGAAGTGATGACATGTTATCTATGCTGTCTAAATATGGTATGTGTAAATATCGTGTGTATACATATTAATATCTGTTGTAAAATATATATTGTATAAATATTGTATAAAAAGACAACACAATGCCGAGTCATACACAATACAACAACACACAAAAATATCTACACAAAAATGGTATAGTCAAGTCTCTAACACTTCACCCCCACCTCTTCCTGCTGGCCCTGCTATAGTGACGTCTCTAACACTTCACTCCCACCTTTTCATGGTAACCGTAGTACAGTCAAGTCTCTAACACTACACTCCCACCTCTTCATGCTAGACCTAGTATAGTCTCTAACACTTCACTCCCACCTCTCGATGTTGGTACACCCGCCTGTTACAACCCAACACACACAACCACACCCGCACACCCACACACACCACTAACGCGAGTGCCCACACACACATGTACACACACGAACACACACGCGCACTCAAATAGGTACGTCTCTTACACTTCACTCCCACCTCTAGATGTTGGTCCTAGTCAAGTCTCTAACATCTCACTCCCGCCTCTTCCTGTTAGCCTTAGTATAATGACGTCTCAAACACTTCACTCCCACCTCGCGATTCTGGCACACCCGCCTTAAACAAACACACTACGGGCACAATACAACATCACACACACAAAAAACCACACCCCAACACACTCCACGAGTCGGCAGCCCCGCCAACTACTCACAATACACCCATGCGTCGCCACAATACACCCATGCGTCGTCGCCCTCGCCAGCACAAAACGACTCCACTCGATTCACATACCCCCTTAGTAACCAACTCGCCGTTATCGATTTTTTATATTTTCTTCTTTAACTCAAGTATTCTTTTAAAAGAGATCATTAACTATATACCTCTATGTTGTAAAATAAATATATAACTAAATAGTTGTAAAAAATATATATAACTAAATAGCCCTAGTAAAGACTCTAACACTTCACTCCCACCTCTAGATGTTGTCCCTGGTATAGGCAAGTCTCTAACACTGCACTCCTGAGTCATACACACACACATACAACCATCAACTAAACCCCACTATACATCGTCACCCACGCCGCCACAAAAAGACTCCCCTCGCTTCAAAAACCCTCTTAGTAACCTAAGCCAACATTATCGATTTTTTATATTTTCCGTCATTATCGAATTTTTATATTTATTGTATGTATATATGTATAAACAAACACACCAACACACAATACAACAACACAATACAACATCACACAAAAATTCACCCTAACCTACACCCGCTATACATCATCACCCTCGCCAGCACAAAAAACCTCCACTCGCTTCAAAAACCCCATTAGTAACCTACTAACCCGCCATTATTGATGTTTTAAATTTTCCGTCATTATTGATTTTTTTGATTTTTTATATATTGTATGTATATATTTCTAAATAACACACCCAACACCACACAAAAATCCCCCTAACCTAACCCCGCCCGCTACATTACACAAATGCATCGTCACCCTCGCCAGCACAAAAAACCTCCACTCGCTTCAAAAACCCCCTTAGTAACCTGCTAACCCGCCATTATTGATTTTTTAAATTTTCCGTCATTATCGATTTTTTATATTTTTTATATATTCTGTATGTATATATGTATAAAATAACACACCACAGGTGCATCCTGACAACGTCACCACATCTTCCCTCAACATCTAAAATATCTCTCTTCCACCCCCAAAACCATACCACAACACACACAAAATCCCCCTAAGCTATCCCCGCCCGCTACATTACACCCATGCGTCGTCATCCCAACATAACACAAAAATCTCCCCTAACCTATACCCCCACTATACATCGTCACCCTCGCCAGCACAAAAAACCTCCACTCACTTCAAAAACACCCTTAGTAACCTACTAATTATCGATTTTTTATTTTTCCGTCATTATCGATTTTTTATATTTTATATATAACACACACACCCACCCACCCACCCACCCACCCACCCCCCCACACACACACACACACACACATATACACACACATACACACACACACATACATACATACATACATACATACATACATACATACATACATACATACATACATACATACATACATACATACATACATACATACATACATACATACATACATACATACATACATACATACATACATACATACATACATACATACATACATACATACATACATACATACATACATACATACATACATACATACATACATATGGTAAACATACATACATACATACATACATACATACATACATACATACATACATACATACATACATACATACATACATACATACATACATACATACATACATACATACATATTAGAATCTTTATTCTCCATAAAATACATTTACATATACTGATATGACATAAAAACATCATTTCCGCAAAGAAGAATCGTTTATAAGTCGACAAAAATGTGAAACTCCGCCCGGGATACAGCCGCTGCAAGTCCACTAAACTGTGTTTAAAAAGCAAAACGCTTATAGGTAAAGGTAAAGGATCCCATTACACGCCCATTGAGGCATATTGGGAATATGGTGTTATGCCCATATTTTCTTGACCATCGGCACACTACGGGTCATGTGGTCAGCATCACGCCGGCCGCCTTTAACGTTTTCAGAGTTACTCTGGTCCCCAATTCATGAGGCTGGGTCGACCCTGGAGCCATTTGCGGTCTAAAAAACCCCACCTCAACTGGGAATCGAACCATAGGCTGATACCAAATGGAGCGATGAGTTTCCAGTCTTGTTAACTTTATTAGGCACACCATGCTACACACTAGTTTACTCATATCTCAAAGTTGTTGCCCAATTTCTTTTTACTACAGTTTATTTCAGCTGGACACACAATTAATTAGGTTAGTGGATGATTCTATTCAGAATGAGGGGGTCACTGCCTCTAGTCGCCATTGCAGTAGTATTCGTAGCTTCTTTCCTGGGAAATTATCATATTCTCATCGGTGGCTTCATGATTGAATAATTGATCATTACAAACAAGAAGGCACAGTTTAAAAAGATATACTAAATCATTGTCTTGTATTAATATCCCCCGTTTTTGTTCTTGTCCCCTCAGGTGATTTTAGTAGCATATTTGATCAATTTCTATTTCTTAACGCGACAGTTTCAACTTTAATAGATTGAGTTGGACTGACCTAATTATGTTGCCCTAGATCGAACTATACAAAACTGAAAATATATACAGCTACCTTGCTGGATTAGCCTGTTGATAATAAGGTATTACTTTGAATTTCATTATTGATATCGGTTCTCCAGACTTGGCATCAAAAGTACCAGTATCATTCAATGATGTTGTAATGTTCTGGAGGGCAGATCGGTCGACACTTTACAAGACCGCCATCTTGCATACGTGGAACCAATACGAACAGTGAACTTACATGACAATTAAACTTGATTTTATCACCTCCAAAATATTTAGCAATGTCATGTGTTAAAAACGCATGCTTAGTATTCGAGTAAATGCAAGAACGGCTGGAAAAGTAGGACAGAGGTATACAGGCCAATGCAGTACTATTTTCTTCGGGGTGGAAAGGGGGGGTCAGGTTCAGCCAATCACGGAAGAGCAGCCTACACAAAACCGATCGAAAAAGCTACTGTAGTTTATATGGAGAATAAAAAAATCTTACGAATCATAGGTTAGACTTAGTGATCGTACAGGAGAATAATGTGACAGACAAGGATGAAAATAGTCTCATTTTACAAGGGAGAACTTAACTGTGTGCAGATAAAAGGAAAATTGGATGGATGGATGTTAAAGTCAGTTTTTTAAGCAAGGGGATTTAAACATTAATATTTTTTACATGTCAGGTCAGATTTAGTTGTTACCTCCCTTGACTTGTTTGTTCCAGAACCTTCTCGTACCTGCGAGATTGAGAACAGTTCACGGTATCGGCGCATGCGTGACTGTTTGGCGGGACTGATATACGAGATATCTCGTGACAGTTCGCTCTGGGTTTTGACCGGGCTTGTCAGCCATGTTTTCTTACTGTGTTTTCGGGGAGATATTTCTGGTGGAATATAAATGTTGAAGACTCCCCATGATAATTCTAAAGCCTGGGATAGAAGGCTCGTATTAAGATTGTGCAATGTGTATTAGATATTGTATTGTACTGCCAGAGCAGAGGAGGTAAGAAGAAAGTTTATATTATTTAGAGCCAGGAACTTTATTCGGCTCATGTATTGCATTACCAGATAAGTTGGAGGAGTATTTATATTATTTAGAGCCAGGAACTTCATTCGGCTCATGTATTGCATTGCCAGAAGAGTTGGAAGATTATCTTAGAGCCAGGAACTTTATTCGGCTCATGTATTGCATTTCCAGAAGAGTTGGAGGAGTATTTATATTATCTTAGAGCCAGGAACTGTAGTCGGCTCATGTATTGTATTGTCGGAGGAGTGAAGGTGGAGAGCATAGTTATACGATGTTTCCATGATGTACTTTACCCTGTAACTCGTGACAGTGATCGTTTGCTATGTACCAAGTACCGTTTACTAGGATTGTTTACGTGCCTCTTGTTCCAGTCAAATAAACTGTGTATAAACGTTACAGCTGTTACTGCATTTCCTAGTATGCAAAGTTTAAGATGTCAGTCACTTCTATATGTGCATTGGTGTGGGTGATTGGTTGTCAACTTAATTAATACCACACGGCATTCGCGTCTATGTGCATCTACACACCCATACACTTAGTCGGCCACCTGTAAGCCCGACGTTAGCTGTACGTCATTAACAGCGGCACATATATTAGAACATTTACATTCTTGGCTGTAAGTACCCGGCGTTGCCCGGAGGTCTCACCTTTCCATACTACAACTTCAAGAGTGAGACTCAGCCAGTCTATCTACACCAGTACCAGTCGTATCACCAATCTGTCTCAGTATCAAGATTTTATCAATGGAGTAGTTTTTAAGATATTTGATAGAAACGGTGTCAGTGCCTTGAGAAATCCTGTAGTTTTCCTAATCGAAACTCTATACAAATTCACTAACACGACCGATTAGGAAAACAACAAATGGATAAAAAGAAAAACTTACTGAGAATTGAAGACTATAACTCAAAAGGTTATATCTAGAAAAGATGAGTGAGATGCACGAAGCCGAGGTTTGGAACACCTCTAACACAAAATCCCTCGGAGATGGGAATTTTGACCGATTGAATCGGAGTTACTGAACCAACAAAGAATGAGAAGTCAGTGATCGACTTTGCCATTGTTAGGAGAAGCTCATTCAAATATGTCCGGGATGCTAGAGTCTGGAGGGGACCAGGGATATGGTAAGTGGGGAGTTACTGAACCAACAAAGAATGAGAAGTCAGTGATCGACTATGCCATTGTTAGGAGAAGCTCATTCAAATATGTCCGGGATGCTAGAGTCTGGAGGGGGCCAGAGATTGGAAGTGATCACTACCTGCTTACCATCAAAAGAACAACTAAAAGAGTTCCTCAGCCTAGGAACTGCCCAACATAACGCAAGAAACTAAGTAAACGAACGGGAGAAATGCCATTAATACCTACAAGCTCAGAGAGCCAGAAATTAAGACCAGATATCATGGGCTTATTGCTAAAGCGGTGAGAAACACAGAAAAACAACCTGATGACTTGGAAACCCTCTGACTTAAATTCAAGGACATCATAAAGACAGCTGATGCAGAAGCATGTGGTGAAGTCCGACTTGGGAACAAGAGAAAGAGGACACCTTGGTGGACAGAGGAAGTCAAAGAGAAAATAAGAGAGAAGAAAATGGCATGGAAACAATACTTAGGAGCTAAAAACACAACAGGACAAATGGAGAAATATAGAGAAAATGTGACACTCAGAACAGAAGCAAAGAACAAGGTGCTAGCAGCAAAACAAAAGTCCTGGGAAGAATTTGGAGAAAAGCTAGAAAAAGATGTGCAAGAAAACCAGAAATTATTCTACAAGACCCTAAAGAACAATTTATAAAGGACAAGCAAGGCAAATTGCTTACTGCCCGGAAGGAAGTAATGGAAAGAATATTTCTCAGAACTCCTGGATGGTGAGCATGGTGAAGCATCAGAAATGATAACCACTAGCACAGAAGAGAAAACCAATGAGGGTGAAGATGACATAACGATGGAAGAACTGAAGGCAGCAATGGAGAAAATCGAGATGGGCAAAGCAACAGGGCATGATGGTATAACACCAGAAATGGTTAAGTACATGGGAGCATCAGGCGACCTATTACTTTTAAGGGTCCTACAGGCAGCGTGGTGCAACAAAACCATACCAAAGGATTGGGAGATTGCCATCATAACACCGATTTTCAAAAAGGGTGACAATCGACAGTGTGGAAACCAGAAATGGTTAAGTACATGGGAGCATCAGGTGACCTATTACTCTTAAGGGTCCTACAGGCAGCGTGATGCAACAAAACCATACCAAAGGATTGGGAGATTGCCATCATAACACCGATTTTCAAAAAGAGTGACAATCGACAGTGTGGAAACCACAGAGGCATATCCCTTCTCAGTGCCCCTGGTAAAATCTACTCTAGAATCTTAGAGCAGAGACTCCGATGCCTAGCTGAGCCACAATTGGATGAAGTCCAGTGCCGATTCCGAGCAAACCGAAGTACTCAAGACCTAATCTTCACCCTCAGACAGCTGAGTGAAAAGGCCCTTGAGTATAAGAGTGAGATCCATCTTTGTTTCATAGATCTGGAAAATGCGTTTGACAGGGTCCCCTGGAGCAAACTTTGGGACTGTTTGGCAAGGAACAACATTCCAGCACCTCTGATTTATGCTATACAGAGCTTCTACAAGTCTTGCAGAAATTATGTGAGGACAACAAACCATAAGTCAGAAGAGTTCAGGACCACAACTGGTCTAAGACAAGGTGATATCCTATCACCTTATCTTTTCATACTCCTCATGGACGATATCATCAAGGCATGTAAGGAGAGAACAAGAAAGTATTCAGTGGGGTACTGGAAGATGATATAGGTCTGTATTTCAGAGCTGGCATTTGCTGATGATGTTGCCCTGATTGCTAAATCAGAGGCACATCTCCAATCCAACCTGCAAGTCTGGAAGAAAGAGCTGGAGAAGAGAGGGATGGTCATAAGCAGCTCTAAAACAAAATCCATGGTGATATCACGAGAAGAAAGAAGACATCAGATTAAGCTGGGAGAACAGGTCCTGGAGCAGGTCGATCACTTTAAATACCTCGGAGCTATTATAGACCGAAAGGGAGGCATCAAAGAAGAGTTGGCCACTCGAAAAGCAGCAGCTGGGAGACTTTTTAAGGCCATAAATCGAGGATTCCTCAGCAAGAGAGAGGTTGGTAAGAAAACGAAGATGGCTGTATACCGCTCCACCTATGTCCCAGTCTTGACATATGGATGCGAGTCATAGGCAAAGACTACAACCCACAAAAGCCAGATCCAAACCTCAGAAATGAGGTATCTGAGGAAGGTGGTTGAAGTAACAAGCAGAGATATGGTCCGCAACTAGACGATACGTCAAGGCCTTAAATCCCACCCCCTGCAGACCCAAGTAGAACAGTCCCAACTAAGATAGTTTGGTCATGTCTGCAGAATGGGAGAAGATCGGCTACCACGACAAGCATGGGAAACAAAGAGCCAGAGATCCAGACCCCCAGAACGACCCAGAGTCCGCTGGGAGGACAACATTAGACAATCTTTGAAGGACCGAGGACTATAATGGAACAAGGCCAGGAGGAAGACAGCCGATAGGATAGTCTGGCGCTCTCTCTTCCAAACCTCTACACCTCACGCTAGAATGGGAACAACTAAGTAAGAATCGGAGTTACCAACCTTGTCTTCTCAGACGCAATAATATTCGGAAAGTAAATGCTAATTTTCTTCCAACACCAACAGTAGTAACAAAACAACGTCATCATAAAGAATTAATACAGCACAGCACAAAAAGCAGGCACAATCAGGAAACATAAAACACTTACAGAAGAAGACAGTAAGTTTTCCATGCATCATTAGAGCTGGCCGCAGCCTGTTTTTAGAGCAGATAGGGAAGTAGATGGCTTATATTTACGGACTATATCAAGGAAAAGTGTTTAACCCCAGATAAATACTTTAGTATGGTAGTCGCTCGTCGTAAAGTACAAGAAGCAGTATACACAATGCATACTTTGAGACACACGAGGGGAACTTTGGCGGCAATTCCTGTCACTGCAAGCTGATGCCCATCTAAGGACATAATGGTATGGGTAGATGATACACAAACCAATAATTTTAAGTCTTCTTTTCTTTTATTTTTGGCCATTTTTTTATATTCCAGCACGCATAATTCATTTCTTTTATGGTAAATGCGGATACTTCTTACAGCTGAGGAGGCGTGGCTGGCAGTCCTTTTCAGAACAAGTCCTTTAGAGGGCTCCATCATGCCAGCGAGAAATCGATTAGTAGAGTGGCTAGAGACCTGGCCTCTCTCTGTGAAGGTACCGGGTTCGAAATAAGGTGGCGTCACGCTCCAGTCTAACCAGCTGTAAAGTGGTACCTGACTTAGCTCTTGAGTTAGGGAAGGAAAAGGCAGCGAGGAAAGGAATAGGTCACACAATCTCACGATGCTGGACCTTGGTCTAGTAAAGTATCTAACACTTTTTTCCTCTACGGCAGTATATGGTAATGGACTACCTTTAACTTTTAATATTTATCATATCATGCTAGAAGATGGGCACTATCATTTCCAGCACTTAGTATCTATTAACGTTGTACTGCAGTTAACGGAGTTCACCTTTTTATTTTTGAATGACAAATTGCGTCCCAACAAATAATGCATACGAGATCTGATATAACTCACGCCGTTGCACGAAAATTAATTGATATAATTAGTATTTAAACTTACCGTACTGACAAGCTGGCCCGAAATAGCCGGAAGCACACAGGACGTTTGTTGGACAGTCTCCAGCGTTGTTACAGTCAGCTGATGTACAGTGACACTGGAGCTTGCAGCTTGGCCCAAACCAGCCTGTGCCACATTCTGCAGCCACAGATATTGACGAAACGTAATATACACAAATTTATTAAGAGAAAAACTTGACCATAAGTGCAGACATTTTTAGCTGAAGGTAAACTGAAGGTAAATGTTCCTACCTTTCTGTGTCCCGTAAACTAGGTTCTTGTTGTGCCTACACTTTTAACCGAACTCTTTAATGTCTGTTTCCGCCTGTGTATGATCTAGTGCTCCTATCTGAATGTCCACAAAGGTCTTTCCTGCCAACGTCAGAATAACGTCTCTGCCGGAACGATTCTTTAAGTATAGTCACGTAAAAGGTTTGTTCCTAAAACACGCTAATGGCATGCTTCTTTGCCCTATCCTTCGTCTTTAGCTCGCATATCGTAAACATTATCATAATCACTATCATCATCATCATCATAATATTTTACAGGGAGTTACCACTACAGCTGGTCCTGTTGCAAGAAGCCTGCACCAAGCAGCCATTTACTCTTGCACCAGTGATTTTTGTGAATATTTCTTGTACGTGGTGAAGCTTCAGTTTCATGCCCAACGTACCATTATTTGTCATGTACCGTACGACATTCTTGAGGGTGAATTAGTCGAATTAGGTCTTTGTTTCTTCTGAGACCCCCGGGAACTATATGGGACTAAACTCTCTTGTAACAACATCTATGTCTCTTATCATATTTGTGTTCAGTCTCATTTTGCTTTCATCATCTTACAGGATCTCTGTCAGATGAGATTGACGTCAATATGCTATTCTTGTGAAGCCAACATTAAGGGAGGATATATTCTAAGTAAAAAATTATCTCGCGGTCGTGGATGATTATCTCTAATTTTGAAGTTATTAAATCTATAGTATTTGATTCTAAAGTGATGGGTTCTCAGACTGAAAAATATTTCTTGTTCTATTTTTGGTAAAGAGCATTAAGAAGATGGTGACGACTGCAGTAAGGCGGGATGAAGGGTGAGCATTTTCTTTAAAGGGAAAAAGTAATAGCGTCTTACTGGGACAATTGACAAACAAGATTGCCTACGTTGCTGCCACAAGGCCTTCGTCTTGGAAAGAATCAAAAACGAGACCTGAATGAGAAACACGACAAAATAAATAACATAACGTGAGTATCACCCTTGCATGCCGTTGTGCTAGTCTTGCATCATAGATGACCAAATAGCTTTCACATCTGGGTTTACTTATGTTGGATACTTATCGCGACATGTATCTTTGAAACTGTTTTTTATGAATTCCTTTCTTCATTTTTTGCTGTTTATGAAGGATGGAGCTATCACTGCAGCTGGAAACTTTACTTACATAACGGACAATTACGTAAATGACCAGATATGGCATTCATTATACCACCACCTTCTGTTGGCGACACTAACGATTACACAGTGAAGATATGCAACATCACAAAGCTGGAGACAGCCATTTTTTTTAAGGATATATATCATAAGTACAGATTGTGGCGATAAGAGTGATTAGATTAAGCTATCGTCCGCGTGGAAGATAACATGTATGATAAAAAATCAATAGTTCAATTATCTGTCCAGACATACAACTAAGTATCTACCTCTGAAAAAACGAAACGTTTATCAAATTAGATATCTGATATCTGATCTAAGTTTTGGGTGGTTGCAAATAAAGAGTTAGAAATGTAAAAACTATACGTTACTATTTGTAGATACCAACTGCAAAGTTAGTTCTATAGTTCCACATCTACTGAAAGTATTAAAATGTAATCTGAGAAATGTTTAAAAATATGATGATGAACTTCCAATTTAGCCTAGTGGGGAAAAATTTTTAAATTCTACGGCCATCATAAGCATTCTACCATCACTTACATTGTTATAAATTACTACAAGTTTTGGAAACTAAGGCAGTCCATTTTAATTGGAATCCTACATTTATGTATAAAAAAATTGGGCGTCTCTGTAGCAGGTCCCCTAAACTGACAATTGAGAAATAAAACAGAGCATTTGACACAAACATTGAGAAATAAAACAGAGCATTTGACACAAACATTGAGAAATAAAACAGAGAATTGGATACAACCATTGAGAAATAAAACAGAGAATTGGACACAAACATTGAGAAATAAAACAGAGAATTGGACACAAAACATTGAGAAAAACCTGTTGATTGCCTTTATCAGGCAGTCCTTGACCTGCAATTCCCGGGGTTAGAAAGGTAGAGATGAAGACTAAGAAACACACGGAGACGAGAACTGGAGACAATGAATGAAGGACATGAAGAAGACACGGAAAAGACATTGCGTTGATGACACGTGAAAGGAGGACTTGGCATAAGTTTGTTGATGACACGTGACAGGAGGACTTGGCATAAGTTTGTGATGATGACACGTGACAGGAGGACTTGGCGAGTATTTGTTGATGACACGTGACAGGAGGACTTGGCATAAGTTTGTTGATGACACGTGACAGGAGGACTTGACATAAGTTTGTTGATGACACGTGACAGGAGGACTTGGCATAAGTTTGTTGATGACACGTGACAGGAGGACTTGACATAAGTTTGTTGATGACACGTGACAGGAGGACTTGGCATAAGTTTGTTGATGACACGTGACAGGAGGACTTGACATAAGTTTGTTGATGACACGTGACAGGAGGACTTGACATAAGTTTGTTAACGAATGTGGTCCTGGGGATGACGATTTGATACAAACTCAATGTACACATTTGTTACCTCGACTTTGATCAGTTACTGTCAGCGCCGTGACAAATATCAATAGGACACAGCAGATATACATCACAGCGTTATTCGAGTTATCGCTCTTCTTTGTTTTCTCTTTTCCTTCAACACTGAGTCACTGTTTAAAAAAAAAAAAAATTTCCAGTACCAATGTCAACGCGAAGATCAACAAAGATATGAAAAAATATCGTACTCTCTTTAAAAGTATTTAATGGCTCTCTTTTGGCTACAAGCAGTAATATTTTCGCTGTCGCATATCGGTAGCAAAAAATATTATTTAGACTTGAAAACACTATAAATCCTAATTATAACCATTTAGTCGTTGAACGGGAAATATTTCTTTCATCAATTTAAAAAATCAAGACATGATCTAATCAGTACCTGGTCTCTAATTATGAAATGTTGAGTTCACTACGTCATTTGGCCATATGTTTTCCACATTTTATTTCTCAACGCAGCACTTCGTGTACTTTATTGGTCAATCAATACCCTTTATCTCCCCAAGGAGCATAGGCCTTCAACAAACACATGCCAAGTCTTCCTGTCCTGTGCCATCCGCTCAAGTTCTTTTCATGTTTTCCTCATCATTTTCACTTGTTTCCAGTTCTCTTCTCCATGTGTTTTTTGGTCTACCTCTGCCTCTTTCCCTGTGGATTCTAGAACAAGGACTGCCTTGTAATGTTATCAACAGGTTTCCTCAATGTGTGTCCTATCCATCACCAGCGTCGTTTCTTTCTCACCTCTTGTTCCACTGGCACTTGTCTGGTTCATGTCATCAATTCCACATTTGTGACTTTGTCATACCATGTCAGTCCTTCTATTCTACGCAAGCACCCGTTTATGAAAGTCTGTACCTTTTGTGGTTGTTGTTTTTTGTTGTTCTCCATGTCTCAGATCCATAAAATAGGACTCACTTCACATTTGAGTTGAAGATTCTTATTTTCGTGTTGGACTTATGTTATGTTTAAATATCATAACATTGGTTTTACGATCACTTCCTGGTTTAGTGTTTATGTACGGTAGTCATGGATCTCCGGAAGTGACGTCTTGACTTCTGCTCAGATTGATAGCAGAAGTGAGTTTATTGAATTTGGGACAAGAGAACGCGTCCCCAGCCAGACATTCGGCTTGTGTCTTAGGACCATGTAAGATGTGTCCAGTTGGACTTTAATTCGGCAAGTGTCCATTGTGACTTTGTGGACGAAATATGTCCTTATGAACTGTGCATGGTGTTAACGTCAGTATAATTCTGTAACGGAGTGTGTGAAGATTCGCTGCACGTAAGTTGCCAGTTCAAATTAAAAGTGTGTGAATTTACACTAGTCAACAACCAAAATGTACCAGAAATGAAAATAGCCGATCTTAACTAATTTTGGTGTGCTGAAAACGAAAATGACATTTTAAAATGTTGATTGGCTCTAGTTTTCAAGATATATGCTATACTTGTTTATTTAATTAAGGTCAATTTATATATATGACGCAACTGTTGTGAGCGATTGCATATTTTTTTTCTAATGACCAATAAATATGTAACTAGAAGTTGATGATGCAATCCTACCTATGATTACATCACCTTTGTGTATAAATATCTTATCTGTGATAAAATTTTGCCATTAGCTAGTGCATTTGTCCTTATCAAAAAGTATCGTAGTTAGAAATGCCTAGGACATGTGTGAACAGTGCTAATAATTTCTGTTATATATGTGGTGAGGTGATATTTGTATCACAAAAACGAAATATAACTAAAGTGATTAAGAAGGCGTACAGTTTGTATTTTGGCTGCAGAAAAGGAGATCAAGATAAGAGCTGGGCGCCACACATATGCTGCAATACATGTGCAGCACATCTTAAAACTGTGGTTGACTGGCCAGCAAGATTTTGTTGCCACCCTTGCACATTAAGCTGGGTCTCGTGAAAAACTTTGTCAAGACAATGGAGAAAACAGATGAGGCTTTCAAGAACCTCATCAGAAAATTACCAAGACTGAGTGAAGCTTAAATTTGAGAGGGAGTATTTGTTGGTCCGCAAATTCGAAAACTTCTTCATGATGACGAGTTTCTTTGCGTGTTGCATGGCAAGGAAAAAGCAGCATGGCTAGCATTTAAGTCAGTGGTGGCCAATTTTTGATGGAAACAACAGATCTGATCATTACACTGAAATTGTAGAAAATCTCCTTCTGAAGTATAAGAGTCTTGGCTGCAACATGTCTTTGAAAATTCATTTTCTGGATTCTGATCTGGATTTCTTTACGTCAAACTGTGGAGCCGTCAGTGATGAGCATGGTGAACGATTTCACCAGGACATTGCTGCTATGGAGACAATGTATCAAGGCAATTGGAGCCCTTCAATGCTTGCTGATTACTGTTGGACTGTGACAAGAGACACGTCATCGAATTGACTACAAGAAGCAAGCAAAGAGAGCTCGAACAGCGACTGAATAATGACGGAATGGGTTCACACGTGCTTTTTTAAAACATGATATGTGAGCTTTAAATAATGTTTTTTATTTTTTCTATCATTTTATGTTGAAATATCAATTAATTGAGTATGTAACCACAATTTTTATAATGCTAAAGTAGAAAGACTAGCTGTTCACCCCAGAGAATTAAACAAGCATACATTATTTGTATTACTGTAATGTAAATTCATCTTTAAAAAAAACCCAGAGCCAATTGGTGAATTTCATTATGATATTTGAAATCAGCATGTCAAAATCAATAAGAAATTGTATATTTAATTTCTGGGTACAAATAACTTTTGAAAAATTTGTTGACTAGTGTTATCAAAGCATAAGGACAGTATCGAGACGGGCTAAGGATAGCGTCGTTTGATGTTTGAACAGCATGTGTATTAAATATTTGTAACTGTACAAAGCCGTTAAGCCTTCTTCACTGAGTGTCAGTATGCGGGCCAGGGAATATGACAGAATGGCCATAATTAGTATTCTGGAAGTAATACAGTATCGTCACTAAGAAAACCCCTGGAAAGGCACTCAGCAGGCCTAGATCAAATAATGAGTGCTCAAGCATTGAGTCTAATGCACTCGTAGTACAGGACGTCTGGTGGACTGTTCCTGAGAAATAATAATATTAAGAAAATTAACCGCATCCAGTATCATGATGAAAGTACCCGCATCAACTTGTTCTCCATATGTTTCCCAATGCAATGAAAGCTCCTCTTGCTTTTTGTATTCTTATTTTGATATCACTGTTTGTCCCTCCAACTTTGTTTATATTACTTCCAAGATATGTGTACGATTCTGCATCTTTTAGAGGTGTTTCTGAAGTTCAACCTTTTTATCATTTCTTGCATTTATTCCCATAATCTTTGTCTTTTCCTTATGTATTTTCAGGCCCACTTGTTGTGACCTCTCATCGAGAATTTTTATTTTCTCTTGCATCTGATAATGGTTATGGGACAGAAGAGCCCAAGTCATCTGCAAAATCCAGATCATCAAGCTGTTTAGTCAGATTCCACTGGACTCCATTTCTGTTGTGTGATGTCGATGTTTATTGTTACTGTGTATAAAAAAGCCAATTTGAGAGAGACGAGCCTCACAAAAAGAAACAAATAATAATAATATTAGAAAAGTTAAACTACCTACCACAAGCTGCAATTATGAAGTCCTTGCTTGAACTACAAATGAAAAGTTAATAATGGAACGCTGACCTCAACTAACAAAATTTTTCTATTTTCCATCATTGCCAAAAGTCTATTTCCTTGTCATTGTAATGGTCCTATTGTCTAAATATAAATCATATCTGCTTCTTCTCCTTTTTATTCTGCTTCCGTTTCTTCTTCTCCTTCTCTTTTGCTTCCCTTTCTTCTTCTTCTTCTTTACCGCGCTGCCATTCTGAGCAAACGTGTGTGGGTCGTGCCGCACATTTATAATTTTTCACACAAGCATTTCAAATTATATATTTCAAGGATTTTTATATCGGTGTATTCCTTTCTGGATTGTGGCTTTTGTGAACCCGAAACTGTCTTGTTTTAACAGATGGTATTTGAAAAATGATAGGAAATTTATTAACTATTTAATTCCTTTTGGTAACTGCAAATGCCTTCTACAATGCTTTTAACAATGATCACGTGACTCGTTACTGACCGCTGTAAAGAAGGGAAGGTCAGCCAGTGTATTTTCTTGGCTACAAACTCCTCTTAAACAGACAAGGTTTCCACCGGATCAATGTATTTCACTGGCAATTAATCCCAGTGGACATGTAAACATGTCACACTTAGTGATCGGCCATGGCTCGCGGGTAATAAAAAGCCGCTTGGGACTGTTAGATTGCGCCCGACCACGATCACAAATTACTACCTAGACAAAAACAGAGCTCTTCGCGTTAAACTGAAGGGATGTAACAAAGAGTCAGATGTAACAAAGAGTCAGATTTAACATTCAAAATAGCACATGACGGTAAAATGTGCTACTGTACTCTTCCACATTACATATCATCACGAGGAATTTCACACAACGTGTACCAAACACTACCAGACTGACCATGGTCGAGACGTAAAGCACATAAACAAGGTGCCTTTGTAGAAGATTTATTCACAACACCACTACTACCTGTGCACCTTTAACATACCAAAAATAAAGTGATGGCTCAAGCAACTGCCACTTGTTGCAAGTGGAACTTATGGAAGGGGAAGTAATCTTTAGAAATATTTTGAACAAATTAAAATTTACGAGTTGCAAGGCTTCATTAAGCGGATACTTGTTTGACTTTAGGACAGAATTATCTTTTCTATTTTTTCGTGTGACAGAGTACAGATAAGCGTGTGAACGCTGTTTAATCTCAAGTGTTGAGATGTGTTTATTCTGTACTGTTTTGAGTCATGTGAATAGCTCGCAGCTAGTCTGCATGTATTATCGAGAGCGGTGTTCAAGACAGCCGAATCTCGTGACGGGTTTTTTTTTTGGCGGGACTAGTGTGTGATTGGGGAGTTGTGTTTTGGGCGTGGACCGTGTAGGTCGAGTCCCAGTGGTTTTTGGATAATGTATACCTACGTAGGATTTGAGAAAATGTCGACTTATATATTTCGCTGTGTGTACAGCCTATGTGATACACTGTAGTGAAGATTTGTTTAGGCCATATGAAGATTATTATAGCTGCCGGGTGAGCAGGCTTTATTGTGTAATGAAAGATTTGTGTAGGCCATATGAACATTATTATAGCTGCCGTGTGATGCAGGCTTTATTGAGAATTGGAGTACTGTTTAGGCCATATGAAGATTATTATAGCCACCGGGTGAGCAGGCTTTATTGTGTAATGAAGATTTGTTTAGGCCATATGAACATTATTATAGCTGCCGTGTGATGCAGGCTTTATGGAGTATTGGAGTACTGTTCAGGCCATATGAAGATTATTATAGCTGCCGGGTGAGCAGGCTTTATTGTGTAATGAAGATTTGTGTAGGCCATATGAAACATTATTATACCTGCCGGGTGAGCAGGCTTTATTGAGTATTGGAGTACTGTTCAGGCCAAATGAAGATTATTATAGGCCAGGATGTGGACAGGCCGTATTATATATATTTAATGCAATGTGGAAATTATATGATTCGTGTTTTGCTGTCGAGTGTGTGTCATTTATGTCATCGTGTCTGTGTTGTAACGGAATTAAACAGTATCGAACTGTTCCAGTCGTTTGCAACCCTTTTTTGACTCCTGCATGTACTCTTATGTACGTACCGTGGTGTGCGAACATATCAAACACACACCCAGGTCAACATTCCAGACACAGTGACAGGACAGCAGCACACATTATATTGATTTAGCTGTGTGGCGATGATATTAGATTGAAAACTACTACACTCGTAACAGCGGGTGTCAACAGGCTATTTACATGGAGAAATAGAGCCAGTATCACCACTGTTATTGAGTCATGGATGGAAGAGTTAAAACGGACTTTGTCAGGTTTTAAATGAGTCTTGCACAAAACATAACTTGCACCACAAACTTGGACTCGACATTGTGCTCGCATTTTAGACATCACATCATTCAGTCTGCCAACGTCTCATCTGCTGATAGCGAAATCCTCAACATTAACTCTCGTAGCATACACTAGAGGATCGTACACAAGTGTACATCCACTTTGCCTCCCGCAGCACGCGACTTTCCAATGAGCGACAAAGTAGCAAATTACCTCACATTTTCTCAAGTTATGCTAGACATGGAAATATCCAATGGGCCCTAAAGACACTAGCACACAAACAGATGAAACATTATCACGTGAAAATCACCCAGAAGTCACTCACATGATAAATGCGCAGTGCTGCCAGGAGCTGATGCTAAAAATGGAGGACACCCTTCGAACACTAATTGCCGATCTGACGACTAATGTCTATAAATCGATCAGCGCAGAAAACGAGCGTGCTCATTATGAAGGAATGGTATTTATGCATCTGAGATGGAAGATAATTCAGATGGCAGTATTTCCGTCTTGAGCTGTCCAGTTCACTGCGCTGATTGATTTATAGACATTAGTCGTCAGATCGGCAATTAGTGTTCGAAGGGTGTACTCCATTTTGAGCATCAGCTACTGTCAACACTGCGCATTTATCATGTTAGTGTGACTTCTGGGTGATTTTCCCGTGATAATGTTTCATCTGTTTGTGTGCTAGTGTCTTTAGGGCCCATTGGATATTCTATGGCCAGTATAGGTTGAGAAAATGGAGTATTTGCTACTGTGTCGCTCATTGGAAGGTCGCGTGCTGCGGGAGGCAAAGTGGATGTATTTGTGGGAGAGTGTATGCTAGAGTTAATGTTGATGATTTCGCTATCAGCAGATGAGACGCTGTCAGCTGATGATGTGATGTCTATTGCGAGCACATTGTCGAGTCCAAGTTTGTGGTGCAAAAGTTATGTTTTGTGCAGACTCATTTTTTAAAACTGACAAAGTCCGTTTCCAGTCATGGACTCAATAACAGTGGTGATACTGGCGCTATTTCTCCATGTTCAAAATAGCCTGTTTACACCCACTGTTGCGAGAGTAGTAGTTCAGTCTATATCATCGCCACACAGGCTACGTTAATATATGTGTGTGTGCTGCTGTCCTTTCCCTGTGTCTGGAATGTTGACCTGGGTGTGTGTTGATATGTTCGCACACCACGGTACGTACATAAGAGTACATGCAGGAGTCAAAAAAGGGTTGCAAAACACGGACTGGAAACAGTTCGATATGTTTATTCCGTTAAAAACAAAAATAAACAGACACGATGACATAAATGACACACACTCGACAGCAAAACACGAAATCATATAATTTCCACATTGCATTAAATATATATAATACGGCCTGTCCACATCCTGGCTATAATAATCTTCATTTGGCCTGAACAGTACTCCAATACTCAATAAAGCCTGCTCACACGGCAGCTATAATAATGTTCATATGGCCTACACAAATCTTCATTACACAATAGAGCATGCTCACCCGGCAGCTATAATAATCTTCATATGGCCTAAACAGTACTCCAATTCTCAATAAAGCCTGCATCACACGGCAGCTATAATAATGTTCATATGGCCTAAACAAATCTTCATTACACAATAAAGCCTGCTCACCCGGCAGCTATAATAATCTTCATATGGCCTAAACAGTACTCCAATTCTCAATAAAGCCTGCATCACACGGCAGCTATAATAATGTTCATATGGCCTACACAAATCTTCATTACACAATAAAGCCTGCTCACCCGGCAGCTATAATAATCTTCATATGGCCTAAACAAATCTTCACTACAGTGTATCACATAGGCTGTACACACAGCGAAATATATAAGTCGACATTTTCTCAAATCCTACGTAGGTATACATTATCCAAAAACCACTGGGACTCGACCTACATGGTCCACGCCCAAAACACAACTCCCCAATCACACACTAGTCCCGCCAAAAAAAAAACCCGTCACGAGATTCGGCTGTCTTGAACACCGCTCTCGATAATACATGCAGACTAGCTGCGAGCTATTCACATGACTCAAAACAGTACAGAATAAACACATCTCAACACTTGAGATTAAACAGCGTTCACACGCTTATCTGTACTCTGTCACACGAAAAATAGGAAAAGATAATTCTATCCTAAAGTCAAACAAGTATCCGCTTAATGAAGCCTTGCAACTCGAAATTTAATTTGTTCAAAATATTCTAAAGATTACTTCCCCTTCCATAAGTTCCACTTGCAACAAGTGGCAGTTGCTTGAGCCATCACTTTATTTTTGGTATGTTAAAGGTGCACAGGTAGTAGTGGTGTTGTGAATAAATCTTCTACAAAGGCACCTTGTTTATGTGCTTTCGTCTCGACATGGTCAGTCTGGTAGTGTTTGGTACACGTTGTGTGAAATTCCTCGTGATGATATGTAATGTGGAAGAGTACAGTAGCACATTTACCGTCATGTGCTATTTTGAATGTTAAATCTGACTCTTTGTTACATCTGACTCTTTGTTACATCCCTTCAGTTTAACGCGAAGAGCTCTGTTTTTGTCTAGGTAGTAATTTGTGATCGTGGTCGGGCGCAATCTACAGTCCCTAGCGGCTTTTATTACCCGCGAGCCATGGCCGATCTCTAAGTGTGACATGTTTACATGTCCACTGGGATTAATTGCCAGTGAAATACATTGATCCGGTGGAAACCTTATCTGTTTAAGAGGAGTTTGTAGCCAAGAAAATACACTGGCTGACCTTCCCTTCTTTACAGCGGTCAGTAACGAGTCACGTGATCATTGTTAAAAGCATTGTAGAAGGCATTTGCAGTTACCAAAAGGAATTAAATAGTTAATAAATGCCTATCATTTTTCAAATACCATCTGTTAAATCAAAACACAGTTTCATGTTCACAAAATTCACAATCCAAAAAGGAATACACCGAACAAAAAATCCTTGAAAAGTAAGTTGAAATTCTTGTGTGAAAAATTATAAATGTGAGGCACGACCCACACACGTTTGCTCAGAATGGCAGCGCGGTAAAGAAGAAGAAGAAGAAAGGGAAGCAGAAAGAGAAGGAGAAGAAGAAACGGAAGCAGAATAAAAAGGAGAAGAAGCAGATAGATTATATTTAGACAATAGGACCATTACAATGACAAGGAAATAGACTTTTGGCAATGATGGAAAATAGAAAAATTTTGTAGTTGAGGTCAGCGTTCCATTATTAACTTTTCATTTGTAGTTCAAGCAAGGACTTCATAATTGCAGCTTGTGGTAGGTAGTTAACTTTTCTAATATTATTATTATTTGTTTCTTTTTGTGAGGCTCGTCTCTCAAAATTGCTTTTTATACACAGTAACAATAAACATCGACATCACACAACAGAAATGGAGTCCAGTGGAATCTGACTAAACAGCTTGATGATCTGGATTTTGCAGATGACTTGGCTCTTCTGTCCCATAACCATTATCAGATGCAAGAGAAAATAAAAATTCTCGATGAGAGGTCACAACAAGTGGGCCTGAAAATACATAAGGAAAAGACAAAGATTATGGGAATAAATGCAAGAAATGATAAAAAGGTTGAACTTCAGAAACACCTCTAAAAGATGCAGAATCGTACACATATCTTGGAAGTAATATAAACAAAGTTGGAGGGACAAACAGTGATATCAAAATAAGAATACAAAAAGCAAGAGGAGCTTTCATTGCATTGGGAAACATATGGAGAACAAGTTGATGCGAGTACTTTCATCATGATACTTGATGCGGTTAGTTTTCTTAATATTATTATTTCTCAGGAACAGTCCACCAGACGTCCGTACTACGAGTGCATTAGACTCAATGCTTGAGCACTCATTATTTGATCTAGGCCTGCTGAGTGCCTTCCCATGGGTTTTCTTAGTGATGATACTGTATTACTTCAAGAATACTACTTATGGCCATTCTGTCATATTCCCTGGCCCGCATACTGACACTCAGTGAAGAAGGCTTAACTGCTTTGTACAGTTACAAATATTTAATACACATGCTGTTCAAACATCAAACGACGCTATCCTTAGCCCGTCTCGATACTGTCTTATGCTTTGATAACACTAGTCAACAAATTTTCAAAAGTTATTTGTACCAGAAATTAAATATACAATTTCTTATTGATTTTGACATGCTGATTTCAAATATCATAATGAAATTCACCAATTGGCTCTGGTTTTTGTTAAAAGATGAATTTACATTACAGTAATACAAATAATGTATGCTTGTTTAATTCTCTGGGGTGAACAGCTAGTCTTTCTACTTTAGCATTATAAAAATTGTGGTTACATACTCAATTAATTGATATTTCAACATAAAATGATAGAAAAAATAAAAACATTATTTAAAGTTCACATATCATGTTTTAAAAAAGCACGTTTGAACCCATTCCGTCATTATTCAGTCGCTGTTCGAGCTCTCTTTGCTTGCTTCTTGTAGTCAATCGATGACGTGTCTCTTGTCACAGTCCATCAGTAATCAGCAAGCATTGAAGGGCTCCAATTGCCTTGATACATTGTCTCCATAGCAGCAATGTCCTGGTGAAATCGTTCACCATGCTCATCACTGACGGCTCCACAGTTTGACGTAAAGAAATCCAGATCAGAATCCAGAAAATGAATTTTCAAAGACATGTTGCAGCCAAGACTCTTATACTTCAGAAGGAGATTTTCTACAATTTCATTGTAATTATCAGATCTGTTGTTTCCAAGAAAAATTGTCCACCACTGACTTAAATGCTAGCCATGCTGCTTTTTCCTTGCCATGCAACACGCAAAGAAACTCGTCATCATGAAGAAGTTTTCGAATTTGCGGACCAACAAATACTCCCTCTCAAATTTAAGCTTCACTCAGTCTTGGTAATTTTCTGATGAGGTTCTTGAAAGCCTCATCTGTTTTCTCCATTGTCTTGACAAAGTTTTTCACGAGACCCAGCTTAATGTGCAAGGGTGGCAACAAAATCTTGCTGGCCAGTCAACCACAGTTTAAGATGTGCTGCACATGTATTGCAGCATATGTGTGGCGCCCAGCTCTTATCTTGATCTCCTTTTCTGCAGCCAAAATACAAACTGTACGCCTTCTTAATCACTTTAGTTATATTTCGTTTTTGTGATACAAATATCACCTCACCACATATATAACAGAAATTATTAGCACTGTTCACACATGTCCTAGGCATTTCTAACTACGATACTTTTTGATAAGGACAAATGCACTAGCTAATGGCAAAATTTTATCAGAGATAAGATATTTATACACATAGGTGATGTAATCATAGGTAGGATTGCATCATCAACTTCTAGGTACATTTTTATTGGTCATTAGAAAAAAATTATGCAATCGCTCACAACAGTTGCGTCATATATATAAATTGACCGTAATTAAATAAACTAGTAGCATATATCTTGAAAACTAGAGCCAATCAACATTTTTTAATGTCATTTTCGTTTTCAGCACACCAAAATTAGTTAAGATCAGCTATTTTCATTTCTGGTACATTTTGGTTGTTGACTAGTGTAATTCACACACTTTTAATTTGAACTGGCAACTTACGTGCAACGAATCTTCACACACTCAGTTACAGAATTACACTGACGTTAACACAATGCACAGTTCATAAGGACATATTTCGTCCACAAAGTCACAATGGACACTTGCCGAATTAAAGTCCAACTGGACACATCTTACATGGTCCTAAGACACAAGCCGAATGTCTGGCTGGGGACGCGTTCTTGTCCCAAATTCATAAACTCACTTCTGCTATCAATCTGAGCAGAAGTCAAGACGTCACTTCCGGAGATCCATGACTACCGTACATAAACACTAAACCAGGAAGTGATCGTAAAACCAATGTTATGATATTTAAACATAACATAAGTCCAACACGAAAATAAGAATCTTCAACTCAAATGTGAAGTGAGTCCTATTTTATGGATCTGAGACATGGAGAACAACAACAAAAAAAAACAACAACCACAAAAGGTACAGACTTTCATAAACGGGTGCTTGCGTAGAATAGAAGGACTGACATGGTATGACAAAGTCACAAATGTGGAATTGATGACATGAACCAGACAAGTGCCAGTGGAACAAGAGGTGAGAAGAAGACGCTGGCAATGGATAGGACACATTGAGGAAACCTGTTGATAGCATTACAAGGCAGTCCTTGTTCTAGAATCCACAGGGAAAGAGGCAGAGGTAGACCAAATAACACATGGAGAAGAGAACTGGAAACAGAGGTGAAAATGATGAGGAAAACATGGAAAGCTTGAGCGGATGGCACAGACAGGAAGACTTGGCATGTGTTTGTTGAAGGCCTATGCTCCTTGGGGAGATAAAGGGTATTGATTGACCAATAAAGTACACGAAGTGCTGCGTTGAGAAATAAAATGTGGAAAACATATGGCCAAATGACGTAGTGAACTCAACATTTCATAATTAGAGACCAGGTACTGATTAGATCATGTCTTGATTTTTTAAATTGATGAAAGAAATATTTCCCGTTCAACGACTAAATGGTTATAATTAGGATTTATAGTGTTTTCAAGTCTAAATAATATTTTTTGCTACCGATATGCGACAGCGAAAATATTACTGCTTGTAGCCAAAGAGAGCCATTAAATACTTTTAAAGAGAGTACGATATTTCATATCTTTGTTGATCTTCGCGTTGACATTGGTACTGGAAATTTTTTTTTTTTTTTAAACAGTGACTCAGTGTTGAAGGAAAAGAGAAAACAAAGAAGAGCGATAACTCGAATAACGCTGTGATGTATATCTGCTGTGTCCTATTGATATTTGTCACGGCGCTGACAGTAACTGATCAAAGTCGAGGTAACAAATGTGTACATTGAGTTTGTATCAAATCGTCATCCCCAGGGACCACATTCGTTAACAAACTTATGTCAAGTCCTCCTGTCACGTGTCATCAACAAACTTATGTCAAGTCCTCCTGACACGTGTCATCAACAAAACTTATGCCAAGTCCTCCTGTCACGTGTCATCAACAAACTTATGTCAAGTCCTCCTGTCACGTGTCATCAACAAACTTATGCCAAGTCCTCCTGTCACGTGTCATCAACAAACTTATGTCAAGTCCTCCTGTCACGTGTCATCAACAAACTTATGCCAAGTCCTCCTGTCACGTGTCATCAACAAACTTATGCCAAGTCCTCCTGTCACGTGTCATCAACAAAACTTATGCCAAGTCCTCCTGTCACGTGTCATCAACAAACTTATGCCAAGTCCTCCTTTCACGTGTCATCAACGCAATGTCTTTCCGTGTCTTCTTCATGTCCTTCATTCATTGTCTCCAGTTCTCGTCTCCGTGTGTTTCTTAGTCTTCATCTCTACCTTTCTAACCCTGGGAATTGCAGGTCAAGGACTGCCTGATAAGGCAATCAACAGGTTTTCTCAATGTTTGTGTCCAATTCTCTGTTTTATTTCTCAATGTTTGTGTCCAATTCTCTGTTTTATTTCTCAATGGTTGTATCCAATTCTCTGTTTTATTTCTCAATGTTTGTGTCAAATGCTCTGTTTTATTTCTCAATGTTTGTGTCAAATGCTCTGTTTTATTTCTCAATTGTCAGTTTAGGGGACCTGCTACAGAGACGCCCAATTTTTTTATACATAAATGTAGGATTCCAATTAAAATGGACTGCCTTAGTTTCCAAAACTTGTAGTAATTTATAACAATGTAAGTGATGGTAGAATGCTTATGATGGCCGTAGAATTTAAAAATTTTTCCCCACTAGGCTAAATTGGAAGTTCATCATCATATTTTTAAACATTTCTCAGATTACATTTTAATACTTTCAGTAGATGTGGAACTATAGAACTAACTTTGCAGTTGGTATCTACAAATAGTAACGTATAGTTTTTACATTTCTAACTCTTTATTTGCAACCACCCAAAACTTAGATCAGATATCAGATATCTAATTTGATAAACGTTTCGTTTTTCAGAGGTAGATACTTAGTTGTATGTCTGGACAGATAATTGAACTATTGATTTTTTATCATACATGTTATCTTCCACGCGGACGATAGCTTAATCTAATCACTCTTATCGCCACAATCTGTACTTATGATATATATCCTTAAAAAAAATGGCTGTCTCCAGCTTTGTGATGTTGCATATCTTCACTGTGTAATCGTTAGTGTCGCCAACAGAAGGTGGTGGTATAATGAATGCCATATCTGGTCATTTACGTAATTGTCCGTTATGTAAGTAAAGTTTCCAGCTGCAGTGATAGCTCCATCCTTCATAAACAGCAAAAAATGAAGAAAGGAATTCATAAAAAACAGTTTCAAAGATACATGTCGCGATAAGTATCCAACATAAGTAAACCCAGATGTGAAAGCTATTTGGTCATCTATGATGCAAGACTAGCACAACGGCATGCAAGGGTGATACTCACGTTATGTTATTTATTTTGTCGTGTTTCTCATTCAGGTCTCGTTTTTGATTCTTTCCAAGACGAAGGCCTTGTGGCAGCAACGTAGGCAATCTTGTTTGTCAATTGTCCCAGTAAGACGCTATTACTTTTTCCCTTTAAAGAAAATGCTCACCCTTCATCCCGCCTTACTGCAGTCGTCACCATCTTCTTAATGCTCTTTACCAAAAATAGAACAAGAAATATTTTTCAGTCTGAGAACCCATCACTTTAGAATCAAATACTATAGATTTAATAACTTCAAAATTAGAGATAATCATCCACGACCGCGAGATAATTTTTTACTTAGAATATATCCTCCCTTAATGTTGGCTTCACAAGAATAGCATATTGACGTCAATCTCATCTGACAGAGATCCTGTAAGATGATGAAAGCAAAATGAGACTGAACACAAATATGATAAGAGACATAGATGTTGTTACAAGAGAGTTTAGTCCCATATAGTTCCCGGGGGTCTCGGAAGAAACAAAGACCTAATTCGACTAATTCACCCTCAAGAATGTTGTACGGTACATGACAAATAATGGTACGTTGGGCATGACACTGAAGCTTCACCACGTACAAGAAATATCCACAAAAACCATTGCTGCAAGAGTAAATGGCTGCTTGGTGCAGGCTTCTTGCAACAGGACCAGCTGTAGTGATGACTCCCTGTAAAATATTATGATGATGATGATGATAGTGATTATGATAATGTTTACGATATGCGAGCTAAAGACGAAGGATAGGGCAAAGAAGCATGTCATTAGCGTGTTTTAGGAACAAACCTTTTACGTGACTATACTTAAAGAATCGTTCCGGCAGAGACGTTATTCTGACGTTGGCAGGAAAGACCTTTGTGGACATTCAGATAGGAGCACTAGATCATACACAGGCGGAAACAGACATTAAAGAGTTCGGTTAAAAGTGTAGGCACAACAAGAACCTAGTTTACGGGACACAGAAAGGTAGGAACATTTACCTTCAGTTTACCTTCAGCTAAAAATGTCTGCACTTATGGTCAAGTTTTTCTCTTAATAAATTTGTGTATATTACGTTTCGTCAATATCTGTGGCTGCAGAATGTGGCACAGGCTGGTTTGGGCCAAGCTGCAAGCTCCAGTGTCACTGTACATCAGCTGACTGTAACAACGCTGGAGACTGTTCAACAAACGTCCTGTGTGCTTTCGGCTATTTCGGGCCAGCTTGTCAGTACGGTAAGTTTAAATACTAATTATATCAATTAATTTTCGTGCAACGGCGTGAGTTATATCAGATCTGGTATGCATTGTTTGTTGGGACGCAATTTGTCATTCAAAAATAAAAAGGTGAACTCCGTTAACTGCAGTACAACGTTAATAGATACTAAGTGCTGGAAATGACAGATAGTGCCCATCTTCTAGCATGATATGATAAATATTAAAAGTTAAAGGTAGTCCATTACCATATACTGCCGTAGAGGAAAAAAGTGTTAGATACTTTACTAGACCAAGGTCCAGCATCGCGAGATTGTGTGACCTATTCCTTTCCTCGCTGCCTTTTCCTTCCCTAACTCAAGAGCTAAGTCAGGTACCACTTTACAGCTGGTTAGACTGGAGCGTGACGCCACCTTATTTCGAACCCGGTACCTTCACAGAGAGAGGCCAGGTCTCTAGCCACTCTACTAATCGATTTCTCGCTGGCATGATGGAGCCCTCTAAAGGACTTGTTCTGAAAAGGACTGCCAGCCACGCCTCCTCAGCTGTAAGAAGTATCCGCATTTACCATAAAAGAAATGAATTATGCGTGCTGGAATATAAAAAAATGGCCAAAAATAAAAGAAAAGAAGACTTAAAATTATTGGTTGTGTATCATCTACCCATACCATTATGTCCTTAGATGGGCATCAGCTTGCAGTGACAGGAATTGCCGCCAAAGTTCCCTCGTGTGTCTCAAAGTATGCATTGTGTATACTGCTTCTTGTAATTTACGACGAGCGACTACCATACTAAAGTATTTATGTGGGGTTAAACACTTTTCCTTGAATATAGTCAGTAAATATAAGCCATCTACTTCACTATCTGCTCTAAAAAGAGGCTGCGGTCAGTTCTAATGATGCATGGAAAACTTACTGTCTTCTTCTGTAAGGTGTTTTATGTTTCCTGATTGTGCCTGCTTTTTGTGCTGTGCTGTATTAATTCTTTATGATGACGTTGTTTTGTTACTACTGTTGGTGTTGGAAGAAAATTAGCATTTACTTTCCGAATATTATTGCGTCTGAGAAGACAAGGCTGGTAACTCCGATTCTTACTTAGTTGTTCCCATTCTAGCGTGAGGTGTAGAGGTTTGGAAGAGAGAGCGCCAGACTATCCTATCGGCTGTCTTCCTCCTGGCCTTGTTCCATTATAGTCCTCGGTCCTTCAAAGATTGTCTAATGTTGTCCTCCCAGCGGACTCTGGGTCGTTCTGGGGGTCTGGATCTCTGGCTCTTTGTTTCCCATGCTTGTCGTGGTAGCCGATCTTCTCCCATTCTGCAGACATGACCAAACTATCTTAGTTGGGACTGTTCTACTTGGGTCTGCAGGGGGTGGGATTTAAGGCCTTGACGTATCGTCTAGTTGCGGACCATATCTCTGCTTGTTACTTCAACCACCTTCCTCAGATACCTCATTTCTGAGGTTTGGATCTGGCTTTTGTGGGTTGTAGTCTTTGCCTATGACTCGCATCCATATGTCAAGACTGGGACATAGGTGGAGCGGTATACAGCCATCTTCGTTTTCTTACCAACCTCTCTCTTGCTGAGGAATCCTCGAATTATGGCCTTAAAAAGTCTCCCAGCTGCTGCTTTTTGAGTGGCCAACTCTTCTTTGATGCCTCCCTTTCGGTCTATAAAATCTCCGAGGTATTTAAAGTGATCGACCTGCTCCAGGACCTGTTCTCCCAGCTTAATCTGATGTCTTCTTTCTTCTCGTGATATCACCATGGATTTTGTTTTAGAGCTGCTTATGACCATCCCTCTCTTCTCCAGCTCTTTCTTCCAGACTTGCAGGTTGGATTGGAGATGTGCCTCTGATTTAGCAATCAGGGCAACATCATCAGCAAATGCCAGCTCTGAAATACAGACCTATATCATCTTCCAGTACCCCACTGAATACTTTCTTGTTCTCTCCTTACATGCCTTGATGATATCGTCCATGAGGAGTATGAAAAGATAAGGTGATAGGATATCACCTTGTCTTAGACCAGTTGTGGTCCTGAACTCTTCTGACTTATGGTTTGTTGTCCTCACATAATTTCTGCAAGACTTGTAGAAGCTCTGTATAGCATAAATCAGAGGTGCTGGAATGTTGTTCCTTGCCAAACAGTCCCAAAGTTTGCTCCAGGGGACCCTGTCAAACGCATTTTCCAGATCTATGAAACAAAGATGGATCTCACTCTTATACTCAAGGGCCTTTTCACTCAGCTGTCTGAGGGTGAAGATTAGGTCTTGAGTACTTCGGTTTGCTCGGAATCGGCACTGGACTTCATCCAATTGTGGCTCAGCTAGGCATCGGAGTCTCTGCTCTAAGATTCTAGAGTAGATTTTACCAGGGGCACTGAGAAGGGATATGCCTCTGTGGTTTCCACACTGTCGATTGTCACTCTTTTTGAAAATCGGTGTTATGATGGCAATCTCCCAATCCTTTGGTATGGTTTTGTTGCATCACGCTGCCTGTAGGACCCTTAAGAGTAATAGGTCACCTGATGCTCCCATGTACTTAACCATTTCTGGTTTCCACACTGTCGATTGTCACCCTTTTTGAAAATCGGTGTTATGATGGCAATCTCCCAATCCTTTGGTATGGTTTTGTTGCACCACGCTGCCTGTAGGACCCTTAAAAGTAATAGGTCGCCTGATGCTCCCATGTACTTAACCATTTCTGGTGTTATACCATCATGCCCTGTTGCTTTGCCCATCTCGATTTTCTCCATTGCTGCCTTCAGTTCTTCCATCGTTATGTCATCTTCACCCTCATTGGTTTTCTCTTCTGTGCTAGTGGTTATCATTTCTGATGCTTCACCATGCTCATCATCCAGGAGTTCTGAGAAATATTCTTTCCATTACTTCCTTCCGGGCAGTAAGCAATTTGCCTTGCTTGTCCTTTATAAATTGTTCTTTAGGGTCTTGTAGAATAATTTCTGGTTTTCTTGCACATCTTTTTCTAGCTTTTCTCCAAATTCTTCCCAGGACTTTTGTTTTACTGCTAGCACCTTGTTCTTTGCTTCTGTTCTGAGTGTCACATATTCTCTATATTTCTCCATTTGTCCTGTTGTGTTTTTAGCTCCTAAGTATTGTTTCCATGCCATTTTCTTCTCTCTTATTTTCTCTTTGACTTCCTCTGTCCACCAAGGTGTCCTCTTTCTCTTGTTCCCAAGTCGGACTTCACCACATGCTTCTGCATCAGCTGTCTTTATGATGTCCTTGAATTTAAGTCAGAGGGTTTCCAAGTCATCAGGTTGTTTTTCTGTGTTTCTCACCGCTTTAGCAATAAGCCCATGATATCTGGTCTTAATTTCTGGCTCTCTGAGCTTGTAGGTATTAATGGCATTTCTCCCGTTCGTTTACTTAGTTTCTTGCGTTATGTTGGGCAGTTCCTAGGCTGAGCAACTCTTTTAGTTGTTCTTTTGATGGTAAGCAGGTAGTGACCACTTACCATATCCCTGGTCCCCTCCAGACTCTAGCATCCCGGACATATTTGAATGAGCTTCTCCTAACAATGGCAAACTCGATCACTGACTTCTCATTCTTTGTTGGTTCAGTAACTCCCCACTTACCATATCCCTGGTCCCCTCCAGACTCTAGCATCCCGGCCATATTTGAATGAGCTTCTCCTAACAATGGCAAAGTCGATCACTGACTTCTCATTCTTTGTTGGTTCAGTAACTCCGATTCAATCGGTCAAAATTCCCATCTCCGAGGGATTTTGTGTTAGAGGTGTTCCAAACCTCGGCTTCGTGCATCTCACTCATCTTTTCTAGATATAACCTTTTGAGTTATAGTCTTCAATTCTCAGTAAGTTTTTCTTTTTATCCATTTGTTGTTTTCCTAATCGGTCGTGTTAGTGAATTTATATAGAATTTCGATTAGGAAAACTACAGGATTTCTCAAGGCACTGACACCGTTTCTATCAAATATCTTCAAAACTACTCCATTGATAAAATCTTGATACTGAGACAGATTGGTGATACGACTGGTACTGGTGTAGATAGACTGGCTGAGTCTCACTCTTGAAGTTGTAGTATGGAAAGGTGAGACCTCCGGGCAACGCCGGGTACTTACAGCCAAGAATGTAAATGTTCTAATATATGTGCCGCTGTTAATGACGTACAGCTAACGTCGGGCTTACAGGTGGCCGACTAAGTGTATGGGTGTGTAGATGCACATAGACGCGAATGCCGTGTGGTATTAATTAAGTTGACAACCAATCACCCACACCAATGCACATATAGAAGTGACTGACATCTTAAACTTTGCATACTAGGAAATGCAGTAACAGCTGTAACGTTTATACACAGTTTATTTGACTGGAACAAGAGGCACGTAAACAATCCTAGTAAACGGTACTTGGTACATAGCAAACGATCACTGTCACGAGTTACAGGGTAAAGTACATCATGGAAACATCGTATAACTATGCTCTCCACCTTCACTCCTCTGACAATACAATACATGAGCCGACTACAGTTCCTGGCTCTAAGATAATATAAATACTCCTCCAACTCTTCTGGAAATGCAATACATGAGCCGAATAAAGTTCCTGGCTCTAAGATAATCTTCCAACTCTTCTGGCAATGCAATACATGAGCCGAATGAAGTTCCTGGCTCTAAATAATATAAATACTCCTCCAACTTATCTGGTAATGCAATACATGAGCCGAATAAAGTTCCTGGCTCTAAATAATATAAACTTTCTTCTTACCTCCTCTGCTCTGGCAGTACAATACAATATCTAATACACATTGCACAATCTTAATACGAGCCTTCTATCCCAGGCTTTAGAATTATCATGGGGAGTCTTCAACATTTATATTCCACCAGAAATATCTCCCCGAAAACACAGTAAGAAAACATGGCTGACAAGCCCGGTCAAAACCCAGAGCGAACTGTCACGAGATATCTCGTATATCAGTCCCGCCAAACAGTCACGCATGCGCCGATACCGTGAACTGTTCTCAATCTCGCAGGTACGAGAAGGTTCTGGAACAAACAAGTCAAGGGAGGTAACAACTAAATCTGACCTGACATGTAAAAAATATTAATGTTTAAATCCCCTTGCTTAAAAAACTGACTTTAACATCCATCCATCCAATTTTCCTTTTATCTGCACACAGTTAAGTTCTCCCTTGTAAAATGAGACTATTTTCATCCTTGTCTGTCACATTATTCTCCTGTACGATCACTAAGTCTAACCTATGATTCGTAAGATTTTTTTATTCTCCATATAAACTACAGTAGCTTTTTCGATCGGTTTTGTGTAGGCTGCTCTTCCGTGATTGGCTGAACCTGACCCCCCTTTCCACCCCGAAGAAAATAGTACTGCATTGGCCTGTATACCTCTGTCCTACTTTTCCAGCCGTTCTTGCATTTACTCGAATACTAAGCATGCGTTTTTAACACATGACATTGCTAAATATTTTGGAGGTGATAAAATCAAGTTTAATTGTCATGTAAGTTCACTGTTCGTATTGGTTCCACGTATGCAAGATGGCGGTCTTGTAAAGTGTCGACCGATCTG
>JAMPIV010019720.1:47500-55000 GCA_024509875.1 Oreohelix idahoensis
AGGAATCCCTGCTGGGTTTTCCCACTTCCATAGGGTGACGAAGAGGGTAAATTCTCCTAACTCGACAGGTCTGGAAAAGATTGTAAGGAGATATTTGGTCTCTCGCTACCGTCGTCCCCTTCTCAGTTATCTATTATTATTATTCTTAAAATTATATTATATTTTACGAGCCCCCCCTCCCTTATAAAGGAAGATAAACATAGACAATATTCAACATCTAATGGAAGGAACAAAGCGTGGGGTACAGTATATACACCCAATTGGTTTATTGCAATAAAGTGAATAGATGGTGAATGATAGTATTGTCGATGGAATTAGTGTCTGCTGTATGTATTATGTGTCTCACAATTCAAGTGTTTTTCATCATGGAAGACTAAACTAGGCATTGATGTAGTGAGGTTCCTTTTTCGTGGACTTAGCTTTTCAGCCCCTGGCTGATAGTGAAGTGTGGTTAGTTCTCCGGTCTCCTGACGTTGCCCCGGTAGGTCTTGAATGGTTCGGATTTGCCTTCTCTGTGCTCGACTCCGTATTCTGCGCTGAGATTGGACTGTCGTGCAAGGCTCCACCATAGACTGAAGACAAATACGACGGCTTCATTAATTTTCTAGCTTTAGAAAGCAGTCTTTCCCTAAGCCGTCCCTCTGCCCGTCACCTCAGATTTTAGTCTCTAACATCATATGTCTAGAGTCTAATCTTGAATTCAAGTTTCTCCTGTCTGTCCTTTATTATATTTCTCTGCCCCAGTGGCAGTATTATAATTCTTTAGACTGAGTTATCGTCAACTTAACCCGATGAATTATTATAAATGTCAGTTAAACCCACCAAATTTATCATAGAAATGTCGGCAACAGTATTCTAGTTCTGTGCCTCTAGCCTAATCGTCATGTCATTATGATGAATTTAACAAATAATTGGACATCCGTGTTTTTAGAATTGTCTGACAACATTATCACACACTTCATGTCTGGTCGCCTCGTCATATAATTTATAATGAATATATGTCACGGTCTGTCAACATTATCGTTAATATTAATTTCCGTTAGTCTAAACGTCGGGTCGAAAATAATCAAATAATATGGAAATTAATAGCTATATATATATATATTCCCGTTATACATTATTATGAACATGTACATATCCCGTGGGATCATAAAATATACCCGATCACATGTGGCTGGATGTGATCGTAAAACAAAAATATGAATAAAGTAAACATACCAATCTTGCGTCGATTTTGCAATGTACTACACATTTCATCACATTATATTCTAGCGAGATTTCACTTACCTACTCAAAGATGGACGCTAACCCGCAATTAGACACGTGGCTTCAGTGCTTTTAATGCGAGAATTCGCCGATCTGGCTTAGACCTAGCTTTCTTGAGGGTTCCTGGGGCGTAAGTGAAAAATGCTGGCTTTGCCGCCTTTTAGCGGGTCATTTCCGCTTGGACACGTGATCCATAGCGTGCATCATGTGACATTAGCGTCAAATAAACGCTCCAATCAATAGCGTTAAAAGTCACGTGGGGTCTTCCTAAAGTGGCATAAACTGGTTTTATCAGCTTAAGCAGTCTTAAATTAAAACAGGTTCCTAGCTACCGAGGTCATTGGTCAACAATGACGTCGTATCTAAAAATAGCGAGGAGAAAATACTGAATGCTAGGAGAATTTCCGCCAGTGACAATTCCCGGGACTTTGCGATCATGCATTGAGGATGAGAAAAAAAACGATGTCACGTAAATAATAAAAAAAATGAAGAGAAGATTGGGCAAGTTGTCACACAAGCCCCTCCTCAAGTTTGACGTTCCGTCCAACTCCTCTTGTCCTGTCTTCCTCTTCTTTTCCAGTTTCTCATATCTCCTCGGTTGCGTCCGGATGTCTGCTCAAAAAATCTGCCCCTACGTTGTTCTTCCCAGGTATGTATTCTATGTGAAAGGAATATGGCTGCAACAGGAGTGACCATCTCATAAGCCGGGCATTAAGGTTCTTCGACGCTGCAAGAAATATCAACGGTTGGTGATCACACTGCACCGTGAACTTTTCCCCGTATAAATATGGTTGAAACTTCTGCACAGCCCATATTAGCGACAGACATTCTCGTTCGATGGTAGAGTAGTTCTGTTCAGCAGGGTTCAATTTCCTACTAGCATATGCGATGGGGAATAGAGTTGCAGAAGGTCTATCACTAGGCTGCAGGAGAGTGGCTCCTATCCCTATATTGCTAGCATCTGTTCGCAGCGTAAAGTTCAGAGTTAAGTCAGGCAGTCGCAGAATTGGCCTAGCTGTGAGTTTCTCCTTCAGCAGCGTGTAGGCATTTTCGCACTCCGCTGTCCAGGTTACTTTGTCCGGGTTCCCATTCTTGGTTAATGCGGTCAATGGCGCACTCAGGGTATTAAAATCTTTAATATATCTCTGGTAGAAGCCACATAGAGACACAAATGACCTTACATCCTTTTTAGTCTGGGGTCGTGGGGCCCGCTGTAACTTCTCAATATTACGCGCATCTGGGAACATGCATCCATGCGAGATAGTGTGTCCCAGGAATTCTAGTTGCTCGCAGGCAATTTGACATTTTGTAGGGCGAGCGGTGAGTCCTGTTTCTCTAAGTCTTTCGAAGAGTAGGGAAACTGCGTCCAGGTGCTCCTCAAAGGTGTTCGTGGCAATAAGTATGTCGTCCATGAAATTACTTATCCCAGGGTGGTTCAGGGGTTCCAGTAGCTTCCTCATCATACGAGTAAAGACGCTTGGGGCGTTGCTTAGCCCAAATGGCAATACATTAAACTCGTAATGGCCTTCAGAAGTACTAAATGCTAACATATGTCGAATTTCCTCTTTTACCGGGATCTGGTAGTACCCTTTGCTAAGGTCTATCTTCGAAAAGTATCGTGCTCTACTCAGCTTGGTGAAAAGCTGATTCTGATCCGGTAAGGGCTCCGCTTGAAATTCCGTTACAGCGTTGAGCCTTCGGTAGTCTATGCAGAGGCGATGTTCTCCTGTGGATTTTCTAAGCAACACTACACTCGCACTATAAGGCGACTCTGATTTTGAGATAATATTTTCCTTAAGCAGGTACTCGATTTCCTCACTCAATGCCTTTGCTTTAGCATAAGGAACAGGATAGTTCTTAACTCGTACCGGGGCGAGGTCTGTTAGCTTCATATCAAATTCTATCAGGTTGGTCATGCCAGGTTTATCCGTGAGTGTACTAGGGTGTTTTCTCAACAACTGTTGAACCCGTGCCTGCTGATCCTCCGTTAAAGTTGAACTAATCTGAACATCTTGATGAGTTTCGCACTGACGAAGAGGGTATTCACAGGAGGTCAGGGGTTCTGCCTCAGTTTCCGTCGCAATAGCCAGTGTCAGGAAATGTGCTGGTTCTGCACCTGGTCTTTCATAATATCGCTTCAGCAGGTTTATGTGGTAAATTTTCTGCTTCCCCTTTATGGCAATCTTGTAATTGGTGCGCGACATTTTCTCAACAATTTTATATGGACCTCTCCACCCGATTTGCAATTTATTATTGCTACTGGGCAGGAGTAATAATACCTGTTCTCCTACTTCTAGCTCCCTATCCTTCGCAGTGCGGTTGTAGTAACGCGCATGTTTACGACGGGCACGGCGTACATTTTCCTTTGCCAGTTCCCATCCTGTTTTAAGGCGTTGGGTCAACTCCTTCACGTATTGGGATGCAGAGGTGACCGTCTCATCAGCTTTATCATCTGTCCAAGTACGTAACAGTGCCTCTAAAGGTCCTTTTATAGGTCTACCAAACAGCAATGTGGCAGGAGGCATCCCAGTAGAATTGTGGGGTACTTCGCGGTAAGCAAATAGTGCTGCGGGTAAGTATTGATCCCAGCTCTCTGGTTTTTCCTGCGCAAGTTTCCGAAGGATGGAAATAAGGGTCCCGTTAAACCGCTCCACCTGGCCATTTGCCTGGGGGTGGTAGGGAGAGGTGTGGATATGTCGGGCCTGAAATATCCTAAACACTTCCTCGGTGAGTTTTCCTCGGAATTGGGAACCATTATCTGTCAGGATCTGTGACGGAAACCCTAGCCGAGTAAATATGGTGAGCAGAGCCTCAGCAACATGCTTAGAATCACAGGCGGGCATAGCAATTGCCTCTGCCCACATGGAGCAACAATCCACTAACGTGAGTATATAACTGTTTCTCTTTTTGCTACGAGTAAGTGGACCCACAATATCCACCGCTACTCGTTCGAAGGGTGTGCCCAAGATTGGCATTTCTCCCAGAGTGGCTGGGGCCGTCCAGTGTTTCGGCGCTGTCCTCTGGCACTGCGGGCATGATTTCACATATCTCTGGATATCGGCGTTGATACCTGGCCAATAATAATGACATGAAATACGCTGAATCGTGGCACTTATGCCCATGTGGCCACTAAACGGAAGGGCAGGGCCCATTTCTAGGACCTGGGCTCGGTATGCTGATGGAACCACAAGTTGCCCATGTTCCTGTCCTCCATTTCCTGCTTTCCGATGCAACAGCCCATTTTTCTTGTAGAAGTCTCCCTTTTGGAGAGGAGTGTGCGCTCTCGGTAGTTTTTTGTAGCAGGGTGCTAGAGATTGATCCTCCGTTTGTGCCTTTTTTAATTCCTCAGGAAGGATGTTGGGTGGGGATTCCAACTCCGTATTCCGTTTGGCCTGTCCTCTAGTGGTGACAGCCGCCACAACCAGAGGGTGAATGGGTTCTCCCAAGAACACATACCTACACCCTAAGATCAAGGGATAAATAGGGTCGTCCAAGATCGCTGCACGGATTTCCCCAGTCACATATTTTGATTTGACCTTAATCTTGGCTATGGCCAAACGCATAGGTGCTGCACTTTTAGTAGGTCCTTGTATTTCTATAGTGTCTTCTGTCATCTGGTCAGGCTTGACTAGGGATGCACAGACAACTGCGTCGAATGCAAGGCCTGTATCATAAAGGCAGGTCACCTCTTGGTCATTTACGAGGACTGTCTCAACGACCGGGGGATGTCGGGGTTTGTCCAGAGGTTCTTCCGGTCCATTTCCCCTTGCGGCACTTTTACGTAAGCAGGCAGCATGATGAGGTGGGTTTTTCCGGTTGCACTCCTGCGTATTGTGGGTGATGGTTCTACAGTGCTTACACCATTTTTCCCCTTGCCTCTGCTGCTGGAAATTAGATCTCTGAGTAGTCTTGTAGTCTGGCTTGTCATGCTTTTTGAAGTTAGTATACGGTGGTTTCACTTGGGGGTCCATGTGTGACTGAGCTGTCTGTCTAGGTACGTAATCTGGTTGTTTCCGTCTGGGTGGTGGATTCTCTGATAGTGCTGCCTGATATCGTTCCGCTAACTGGACTATGGATTCTAAAGTGCTGGCCCCATTCTCTGTCAGGAATCTTCTCATGTCGGAAGTCATGGTGTCCTTCAGTTGTTCGATCATGACCATTTCCTTCAGGCCTTCCCAATCATGAGTAAAATTCCCTAGGGCACCCCACTTCTCCACGTAGGAATCCAGTCTCGCAGCAAACTGAGCAAAGTTCTCTCCGACTTCCCTCCTAGAGTTACGGAACCTCTTCCTATAGGCGTCAGCATGTAGCTCATAACGAACCAATAGTGCCTTTTTCAAAGAGTCGTAGTCATCCTGTAAACCTGGAGGAAGCTTGCTATACACGTCATAAGCAGTTCCTCTAAGCCCTTGCGACAGTTTCAGGTTCCATTTGCTCTTCTCCAAACCAAACGTGGTGGCAAACTTCTCAAATTTGTCCAGATACCTATCGATCGAGTCGGCTTGTTCCGAGAAAGCTTCGAATGGAAACGTCAAGGGTCCCAAAGTTGACATGAGTGAGGATGGCAAAGGTCCTGTGCCCCCTGCGTGCAAGGAGGGCATATCATCTGACCGTGGCGATAGGTTGCCTGAGGAGGTAGATGCGGTCGCACCGGCTACCGGTTCAACTCTTTGAGCTTGTCCCTGCATCTCTAACTGCTTCATCTTCAATGCATGCTCGCGTTCATCTCTCTCGCTTCTTTCTCTAGCGTCTACAGCTTTTATCCTCTCATCTATTTCTGCTAACTTTATTCGCTCTTCTCTTTCAGCTTTCGCTGTTTCTCGAGCGTAATACTTATCAGTCTCGACACTGACATAATTTGCAAGGTCCACCCCACTATAACCTAGATCTCGACCGGCCTCCCCTAGTGCTGCCTTAAGCTTAACTATTTCAGCCATCTTTTGCAGTTAAAGTCCACACTGAGTAAGCTAGTGCTACCTTCCAATAGTATTTCTAGCAACAAGTAAATACTAATTATTTATCCGACTGCTGTAGAATGAAATTACTACAGTTATGGAGACTTAAGGTCTGTAATTCAATGAAATACAAAATCAAGAACTAACTTAATTAAACACAACATATATAAAGGGATTCACCAATCAATGCCTGAATTTCTAGAAAAAATGTTTTCTGTCTTTCTAGAGCTCACTGTGTGAAAATACATGTGTTAAAATGGTATACTGTAATGACTGAATGGATGATACTATCCCAGAGGTATGATAAAATACATAAGTTCAAATCCCGGACGAGCCCCCAGTGTCACGTAGCGTTTAAAGGATAAGAGAATTATTTAGAGGAAATAATAGATCTGATGTGGAAGATTTGGCTCAAGGAATCCCTGCTGGGTTTTCCCACTTCCAAGGGTGACGAAGAGGGTAAATTCTCCTAACTCGACAGGTCTGGAAAAGATTGTAAGGAGATATTTGGTCTCTCGCTACCGTCGTCCCCTTCTCAGTTATCTATTATTATTATTCTTTAAATTATATTATATTTTACGAGCCCCCCCTCCCTTATAAAGGAAGATAAACATAGACAATATTCAACATCTAATGGAAGGAACAAAGCGTGGGGTACAGTATATACACCCAATTGGTTTATTGCAATAAAGTGAATAGATGGTGAATGATAGTATTGTCGATGGAATTAGTGTCTGCTGTATGTATTATGTGTCTCACAATTCAAGTGTTTTTCATCATGGATGACTAAACTAGGCATTGATGTAGTGAGGTTCCTTTTTCGTGGACTTAGCTTTTCAGCCCCTGGCTGATAGTGAAGTGAGGTTAGTTCTCCGGTCTCCTGACGTTGCCCCGGTAGGTCTTGAATGGTTCGGATTTGCCTTCTCTGTGCTCGACTCCGTATTCTGCGCTGAGATTGGACTGTCGTGCAAGGCTCCACCATAGACTGAAGACAAATACGACGGCTTCATTAATTTTCTAGCTTTAGAAAGCAGTCTTTCCCTAAGCCGTCCCTCTGCCCGTCACCTCAGATTTTAGTCTCTAACATCATATGTCTAGAGTCTAATCTTGAATTCAAGTTTCTCCTGTCTGTCCTTTATTATATTTCTCTGCCCCAGTGGCAGTATTATAATTCTTTAGACTGAGTTATCGTCAACTTAACCCGATGAATTATTATAAATGTCAGTTAAACCCACCCAATTTATCATAGAAATGTCGGCAACAGTATTCTAGTTCTGTG
>JAMPIV010019720.1:60000-127300 GCA_024509875.1 Oreohelix idahoensis
TGAAAAATTTTTTCTTTTTGTGTATTTCATGCAAGTTTAGGTATAGGGACACTGTCCAAAAGTGATCTCATCAGAACGTTGTTATCTATGTGGATGAGTTGTAGTCTTGTTACAAACAGCAGGCTGATTTAGAAGTAGCTTTAACATTTTTATTGGAAGGAGTTGTGCTTGTACCCTTTTACACGAATATAACAACCGATTTGTTCCAAAACCTTCTGTCTTAGATTATATAAAAAACAGAATTGTCTCTCACATGTGCAGCGCGCATGCGTGATCGATAATTTCAGAGCTCGAGCGCGCGGTTTCGTTCCATGTGGCCACCCGTTATCGACAATGTGATTCAACAAAAAAGACACGAACTTTAATTGGGCACAACTGTTCATACATAATTAATTGTGTATCAATGAGACCAGCGTTTTTACGAGCGAAAATAAAACTAGAGGTCTTTATTTGTGATAGTGTTTTGTTAATGTATAGTATATGCAGAACTTAACATGGTACCCAAAAAAAAAATGATATCTTTAAAGACCTATCTTTAAATAGCACATGTTATATATGGTCTGTTGACTAAAAAAAGTGGCAAAAACAAACGAGTGATATTTGTTGTGAATGGTTCACGTGATTGTGTGACTGAGTGAGTATCGAGTGGTGCAAAACAACCAGACTTGTGTGTTTTGGGGGGGGGGGGGGGGGGGTTGTTGAAAACAGGGGTCTCACGTTGGTGTAGGGGGGGGGGGGGGGTGTGGGAGTGGGGGGGGGTGTAGTGCTATGTAAGTGACTCCGCACACAGCCGTAGTCTCCAACATAAAAAATAATGTCAAACGCTGGACAAGGCCAAATAGACAGTTTATTAAACACAACCGTAGAGATACATGTCAAAGGCAGACTACCTTATGGCACCAACTAGATCCTCCTTAGTGTTGCAGTCTGTAACTCGAACAATCTCGAGACCAGTATCATTCATTTTTGATAAAGTTCAAACACGAGCTTTTACCCTCCCTTGTTTTGGGGGGGGTAAATTTTCTGGTCACAAGGTCAAAACACATTCGAGCAATAGGGGTGTTCGAAATCCCGCGACTTAAGGTTTCATCATACGGGCAAACAGCTGGTGTAGGTTTTATATTGTCTGGGAGGGGGACTGGGGGATTCATATCATGACCCGGGGGTGGGGGGGTCAAATTTTTGTAGTACGGGGGGGTAGGGGGGGGGGGGGGAATTCCAGTTATAAGGTGGGTGGGGGGATGGTGGGGTGGGGGGGTGGGGGGGGGTTCATTAAATAAAACTTTGGTTAAAAGCGTTTTTCTTCCTTTAGTAAAAGGGAACCAAATTATGGTCCCAAAATTTTCTGGGGGGGGGGGGGCGGGGGGTGTCCAACCTTAGGTAAATACATCAACTGTCAAATACTTATTAAAAAAGTTCTCCCCCTTGGCAAACAAATTTCTTCCCATTGTCAAAAAATTTCTCCACCTTGTCAAACAAATTTCTTCCCCTTGTCAAACAAATTTCTTCCCCTTGTCAAAAAAAAATCTCTCCCCCTTGTCAAAATATTTCTTCCACTTGTCAACAATTTCTCCCCCTTGGCAAACAAATTGGGGACATGTGGATGTGTTGTAGTCTTGTTACAAACAACAAGTAACACAAATACAGAGATATAAAAAGCAACATACGTTTTTTTTGGTGGGGATGGGGTGGGGGGAGCTTGGACGTGATTGCTTTTCAACGGTTGGGGGGGGGGGGGGATGGTCTTGGTCTCAGACTGTTTTTTATGGCCCACTGGTTATAACGTGAGGTGATAGAAATGTGCCTGTGAGGTGATAGAAATGTACCGGTGAAGTGATAGAAATGTACCTGTGAGGTGATAGAAATGTACACGTGGGGTGATAGAAATGTGCCTGTGAGGTGATAGAAATGTGACCACCGGTTTTGGTAGGAAACTTTAGATATGACTCGCCAAAGTATTTTCGTACGTGTAACAAAAGCTGGCCTCGGTAAAAACTTACAGTTGCGGTCTTCAACCCGCTCTCCAACTGTTTAAGCATTTCATCACTTTTTGTCACGTACACTGAGATGGGTGGTTGGTAAGGGGGGGTGGGGGGAAACCACATTGGGGGGAGGTATGAGCCCTAGGGTCTGTCGGGGGGGTGGTGGGGGGGTCTCTTCATTGGGGTTGGGGATGAGTGTCTGGGTGTGTGGGTGTGTGTGTGTGTGAGCGCTCGCGTGAGTGGTTGTGCGTCTGTGAGTGTGTGTGTGTGCGTGCGTGTGAAAGTGTGTGTGTGTGGGTTGTGTTGCGGTGTGTTGTATTGTATTGTGTTATGTGTTGTTTATTTATACAACAGTTATACGTACATATTACAATATATATTTTACAAACAGTTATAGCATCTAGAGGTGGGAGTGAAGTGTTAGAGACATGACCAGAGCCAGCAGTAATAACATCTACTCACCCCAATGTCTTGTTTCCGATAGTCTATATTTAGCGCTGACGTCACCCACCCTAACCGACTACAAACAGTATGACTCATTCATCGATAACATTTGATAATGTTTTCCTCGCCATAATCTAGTCTGCCAGTGACATATATCTCTACAGTTGTGTTCAATAAAACTGTCTATTTGGCCTTGATGTGCTCTAGAGCTTTCTCCTTTACAAAGCTAACGTCTTTAGATTTGTTTTTTATATCTCTGAGGTGGGAGTCAGTTTTTGGTACTTTTAATTTCCGTGGTGGAGTCTTTCCTTTACATTAACTACTATTGTTTATTATATTAGATATACTTGGGTAATGTTTTCCACCTAGTGTGATATTCCTTGTGGTCAAGTGATATGTGCTCTATGTTTTGACTAGTGATAACCGGTCAAAATTGACAGGTTTTTAATTATAGTGTGTTGTTTCTGTTACATGTATTACAGACGGTACTATCACTACTGTGGTCATTTTATTGCAGGCGACCGTCATTATATATTTGTAGTGTAAATTATATGGATGTATTAAATATGAAGACATGGAGTAACCTTACCTAAATGACATGTGGAGCAGTGATAATGATCTAATGGACCGTAAATTGACTAAATAACTAACATTTCTTTTATGACAACATGTCTCGTAATTGTTCGTGCATATTTTAGAATCTTGCCCTGGTCGACTTACTGCCTCTGATAAGCCATGGTCGACTTACTGCCTCTGAGAACAACGTTTGAAGTTGGACGAAACTCCAGTTCATGTACTGTTTATCAATTGTGTTGTTGGCTACTTTCCATAATCATGCACACCGTCATTCGCACACTTTTTTACTTTCGGGAGAGTACATATAAGGGAAACAATAATATGATTGTCTAACTTTCAACCACAATTGCACCCCTTAGCTGTGGTTGAAAGTTAATGTACTCTCTCGAAAATAGAAAAAGTGCGCAAATGACGGTGTGCGTGATGTGACCGACCGACGTACTTACGGCGGGAATTGTGGTATTGGATTATTTGTGACAAAGGTTTCGTGCGCTGGGCGTGTAGTGTCTTTTACCACATTTGCTCAGTAGTTTAGTCTCAGCTTCGTTCTTCGCTGTTTCAGTGGCATGATGCCCAGTGCAACTTTTCATGCCTCCGCAGGTGGTCCCATTGATGCTCGTGCTATAAATGGAAGGGTCTGAGTTTAGAATAGTTGGAATTTGTTTTTACAGCTGGGGGCAATTGATTCATTGACATTATGTACTGGCATAGTCCAATTTACCTGTTATAAATGATTTGTTAAAGGTTATAATCGTCTTGTTGCTGGCTCCCCATCCGTTACAGTTCATGTATTTTAGCATATCTATTAGTCCTCTAATGCTTTCCATTAGTTTTTCAATGTTTACTCCAGTTAAGTTGTTGGTTTAATATCATTCCTAGGAACCTACTGGTTTTGATCTTACATATTCTTCATTAATCGTTTTATATCAAGTATACCATTTTTTACTACACGCTCTTTAGTAAAGATTATTGTATCGTTTTATTGGGGACTGATAGGCTTACCGAAAATCGAAACAAGCACCACACAAACGGCGACATCGCCTTGCTGTGAAAGTAAGTCGTGAAAGGACGCATAACCAATAAAGCCCCTATAGCCTCCCCCCCCCCCTCCACACACACACAAATAAAAAATAAAAGTGTTGCATTGGCCGAGATCATTCTCACGTCGTCGACACAACTTCTAATTTAATTGTGGGGGGCGGGGTGGGGAGGGAATGGGGGGGAGAGTTCTGATGACGTCATTTAGTTAACCCCTAAGAAGCACCAGAAGAGGAAAATTAAAAGTGACGGATTTAGGTTTCTAAGAGATGCGTAAACAACTAACACAATTTAATAAAATTCGTGACGTGGTGCCGCTTTCTGTTGAGACTATAGAAACCCCTAGGCTGCTATTAGTTGTAGTCATTCCATCAAGACGGACACACCGTTGACCAATTTTGTCCGCAGAATTGGGTAGGTCAGCCAAAACAACGTTATAACAGAATATGACAGGAGTATTTAGGAATAAATCAACAACTGGGTGCGTCCCTTCTACGCTTACACAACATAAGACCCGTGAACGACCCAGGCATTTAAAGACTCAGTCACTAATATAACTTTCCTATCAGCAAGTAGGGGTTTTAAAAATAACGGGCGTGAGACGGTGTTTGCTCATGTCTAAGAGCGCATTAAAATAATGGTCACCCAAGACTGTTCACCCTTAAGGCACGTCCTCGGGAGCCGCGTTGGTGTAATGGTTACAACGTTGCGCTGGCGACCAGGTATTTAAGGTTCAAGCCCGGGCGTCAGCATTTGAAGGAATGTCAACGACCGGGATTTTGAATGATTAACCTGAATGGCTCCTGAGATAAACCCTCTGTGGATGGGAAGGGTGGTATTCTTAGTCCTCTAAATGAACCAATGCTAGACTCTTGTCGTTCTTAACATTTATTATACATAGAGATAACATTTATTATACATATAGGTACAAACATGTCTAACATCTCACAACGGCCATTATTCCAAGTCCCGTAACTCTCTCCTCATATCTAAATATAGGACATTACATTCTCTCCCTTTCTTGAATAACAAACACACACTGAAGCTCAAACTATTCTACAAACATAACTAATGACAGACAGAGTCGTTGTCAATACAAAACATAGTCATTGAGACGTCTTGGGACATTTCGGTGTCTTGGCGGTGATCTGCCTGTTTGCGGTAATTGCCTGTTGTTGTCCATGGTGACATCAGCTGGTTCTGTGGCAGTTGGTGGCAACTCAGGACTGATAATGTCATCTAAGTAATCATCATCTGGCTGTGATTTCTTTTTGGCTGCTCTGGCCAGGTTTTCGTTGACTTTCTTGAAAAATGAGACATTTCTTGTCACAACTCTGCCTTCACCTGAAGCACTTATCATGTTTACCTTGATTTTAGTAATCTGATAAAGTTCTGGATTAAACCTCGGAGTTGATTTGCTGTTTTGTTCTTGTCGAACTAAAACAAAATATCCTACTTTCAGATGAGACGGCTGCGATCGTAGTCTACGGTCTGCATGTTGCTTCATTCTGTATTTTGCCTGTGCATCTTTGCTCTGAACATCTGATGAGGCTGGTTGACTCTCTTTGGTTTCAACTGTTGGAATCTTAATCGAGACCTTTCTTTGAAACATGAGCTCATATGGTGATTTGCCTGTTGACATATGAGGTGTTGCCCTATAATTTCTAAGGAAAGCATACAGCTGTTGTCTCCAACGCTTTCCTTCAATTATGGCTGTTTGAGTGACCTTCTTGAGATTTCTCATCATCCTTTCCACCTCCCCGTTTGCCCTTGGCCAGTAAGGTGTGATTCTTCTGTGTCTGCATCCAACATGGTGCATAAAATGGTTCATGTCTTGACTGTTAAATGGGGAACCATTATCTGTTTTTAAAGTTTCAGGAATTCCAAATGTCGAAAATGTCTTGTCAATCACAGGAATGACAGTTCTTGCTGATGTGGAATTAATGATTTCAGCAACTGAAAATTTTGAATATTCAACTACCATGACAAGAATATACTGTCCACATGGTAATGGTCCATAAAAATCTGCAGAGACCTCTGTCCATGGAGCTTTGGGAAGCTCAAACATTTTCAAAGGTGTCATTTGTGCTCGACTTTCTGTGCAAGCTTGACAAGCTAAACAATTTGCAACAGTCTCCTCAACCATTTTGTCCAATCTGGGGAACCACATTTTCTCTCTAACCAAACATTTGGTCTTGACTATGCCTTGATGTCCTTCATGAGCCAAATCTACTGCTCTTCTCTAGAGTGTTCTAGGAATTACTATTCTCGAACCTCTCAATAATAAATTGTCTTCAGTAAGTGTAAGTTCATTTCTAAATCTGTGGAAAATATTAAGATCGTCCCTGTTCACATTAGAGAACTGTTCATAAGGAATGTTATTCCATTTATTATTTCTGATTATAAACTGAACTGCTTGTAACAGGGGGTCTTTCATGGTCTTCTTGTATTTCCTTGAAATTCATAGCTTTTGGAACACTGTTCATGGCAAGGAATCTCATATATATTTCTGTCTCTTCACTGTTTTTGTTCTCAGACAGCACTTTTAGTGGGCGTCTTGATATATAATCAACAGGATTATTTTGTCCAGGCTTGTATACAACATTGAAATCATACTGCTGCAGTCTTAAAACCCATCTTTCTATACGAGCAGGAGGCTTGGATGTTCTTTTTCCAAATATCAACTCCAATGCCTTGTGATCTCATGTGACGGAGAACTTGCTGCTATAAATGTATAAGTGAAAATATTCACAAGCCCACACTATTGCTAAAGCCACTTTTTCTGTCTGTTTGAGTATCTAGTTTCTGTACCTGACAGACTTCTACTGCCAAAAGCTACAACATATTATTAGTTTCTGTCATCTATTTGGGTTAGCATTGCCGATAAGTCGACTGGACTTGCATCTACTGAGATGAATGTCTTTCTGTTCCTATCAAAATAGGATGTACCAGCACTTTTTGTTAGTTCTGATTTCAGCATATCTAATGCTTTTGACTAGTTGCAGTCCATACCCATGGTGTGTCTTTTCTTGTAAGCATTCTTAAAGGCTGACTGAGTGTTGCATAGTTTTGAATAAAACGTGAACAGTAATTGAACATTCCCAGTAGACTTCTCAATTCAGACACATTGGTTGGTTCTGCCATGTCTTGAAGTGCACTAACTTTTCTGTGGTCTGGAACAATTCCCTTCTCAGAAAAAGTATATCCATAAAAATCCAACGTGTTTTTGCTGAATTCACATTTCTCTTTATTCAATGTGAGGTTAAGTTGCCTCAGTTTGATGAATACCTGTTCTAGATTTTCATCATGTTCTTTTGGGGTTTTTCCATAAACCAGAATATCATCAGATACATTCAACTGTCTCTTTAGACCCTGAAGCACATTTCCAATTATATTCTGGAATGCTTCTGCCGCTGAGGCTATTCCAAAACTGAGCCTTTTTTATCTTCTTAAACCTAGATGTGTTGAGAAAGTTGTGATGTATCTAGATTCCCGAGCTAATGAAATTTGATGGTAGCCACTTCTCAGATCTAATTTGCTGAAAACCTTTGCTCCATTTAGATCTACTATTATGTTGTCTATTGTAGGAGTGATGTATCTCTCTCTTTCTATAGCTTCATTGGGCTGTCTCATGTCTACACAAATTCTTACATCACCATTCTTCTTGATGACAGGTACTATAGGACTGACCCACGGAGTTGGCCCTGAAACATGTTCAATGATATCTTCTTCTTCTAATCTTTTTATTTCTTCTACTTTTTGCATGATATGAAATGGAATTCTTCTGTGCTTTTGTGCTTTAGGTTTCACATTTGCATTTAGGTGTAGTTTAGCTCAAAATGTTTCAATTTACCCACACCTTGGAACAGGTCTGAATACGTTGCAAACAGATTATGTGTTCTCTTGCTGTTGATGCTATTTATTATTTTGACAACCTGCAATTTAGATGCTGTCTTATGGCTTAAAAGAACTTCATGTCCACCTTCTACTACATAGATAGTAGTACTGGCTTGATGATGCTTGGATTCAATGGTTGTTCTGAACATTCAACAACCACTTTTAAGGGAGTCTTGGATGCATATGCATATAACTTTGTATTAGTGGGAAACAACTGTAGTCTTTTCTTCAACTGGTTGTACGTGGTAGCGCTTATGACATCCACACTTGAACCCGTGTCTATCATTGCAGACAGATGTGTATCTTACATTTTAATGATTGTTCTGGGGACATCTGGTCTGTTATCCAGTGCATAAACATAAGCCTCCTAGCTGCTGTCAGTGTCTGTGGTGTTTTCCTTTTTCTCAGTAACATGTTGAACCTTATTTTTAGGGGTGAGACAAAACTTGGCAAAGTGATTTTGCTTGTGACAAATATGACACTCTTTCCCAAATGCTGGGCAGCTCTGTCTTCCGCCTTTGTGAGGATATCTCCTTCCACAACATTTGCAATTTGTAAATGATTCTTTCTTGGAGTTAGATCTGGACGCATGAAACTTTGGTTTCTGTCTGCTATGTTTGTCAGCTTGTGTAACTGAATCTTGGCTTCTAGACATGTGGTGGGTTTTGATGTTAAGAAGAATGGTGTGCATATAGTTGTACTTCAGTGAGGTCAACTGTAAGGTCTCTGAGGTAGACAATGGACAGCTGTGTTACAGAGAACCTTTCTTAATACCACCTTACGATCTCACTCTAAGTTATATTCTTTCTTGACTAGCGCGACTGAAAGCTACATACAGTGTCTGGGGTAATGTAAGAGTGATGCTATAAGAATTCAATACAAACACATATACATAGATATATTAAATGCTATTAGGAACTTGACTAACACCAGTGAGTAAATTTTATGGTTTTGAATTTCTTTTTCAAATTTATTTGTCCTATATATGTGTGTATGTGTGTATATGTGTATATGTGTGTGTGTGTGTATGTATGTATGTATGTATGTATGTATTCCAAGATGGCGGCGTGGTAGGCCGCACTTTTGTGTTGTGCATTTCATGTCATCGTTTTGGAGTCTGCATCTGTGGTAACAGCCCTCATTAACGCTGTATGAGCTTGTAGTGTGTTTGGCTCATGTTCAGGATTATGTTGCTAAGTGTTTTAAAGGTGAAAACATCAAGTTTGCCTGTCATGTGAGTTCGCGGTTTGTGTTGGTACCAAGTAGACAAGATGGCGGTTTTGTGATTTGTCAACCGGACTGCGTTTCAAAACATCACAACATTAACGAAGGCTATTGTTACTGCTGTTGTCAAATTTCGAGAGGCCATATTAATATCGCAAGTTGAAGCAATGCCTTATTATAATCATACATGCCCAATTAGGTAGCTATGTATTGGTTCAACTTCAAGTTATTCGATCTATGACAGAAACATGTCAAGTCAGCTCGACCTGGCGGTTAGCGTTGAGGTTCCTCACGATAGTAAGTGGATATTCTTAACACCTATTATAACAACACCCGAAGAGATTGTTTCATAAACAAGGGATATTTGTGATAGATAAAAACGAAAAGGTCTTTGAAACTGAACTTTTTATTTACAAAAAATATATATTCATTTGTGAAGCCACTGGAAAGAAACAATGTTTTCGTTAGCAATGGCTAACTGGATACTGTCACCCCTCATTGTGAATGGAAGGATCCACTGACTTTTTTAATTTTGTACAATGCTGAAACAAGATTTGTAGCAGAGAAGAGACTTTTCCACGGCTTTGAGAGGTGTGTCAACTTGAAGCTCTCACATTAGTAAGTGGAAAATCTTAACATCGACTATAATAATAAATAATAAATTCTTTAAGCGCCAAACACGGCGCATAAGGCAGAAACCAGTGCTCTCCAGGTTGTTCGTTGTGACGCCACTCCTCTTAGCTCTTGCACATTATTTAGGCCCAACGTTCTTCCTTCTCTTATTATTGTTCTTCTGAGTGTTTCTTTTGGTCTTCCTTTTTTCCGCTTACCTCAGGAACCCAAGTGAGCGCCTGTAGTGGTATTCTGTTGTTTTGCATTCGTAGGACATGACCGATATATGACCATCGTCTTTTCCTTATATAGTCGGAGACATATTTCTGCCTAGAGTCTTCTCTTATTTGTCGATTAGTCTTGAATTCTTTCCAACTGATGTTCATGAGTTTTCTAAGACATTTGTTCTCGAATGTATTCAGCTTGTTCTCCAATGATTTTGTTATTTTCCAACTCTCACAGCCGTATGTTAACACTGAGATAACATTTGAATTAAACAGACGAAGCTTGGTATGTATATTCAATGATCGTAATTTCCAAATGTTAGATAATCTATTGAAGGCGCTAGCTGCCAAAAGCAATTCTAGTATGGATTTCTCTTGTTGTGTCACCATCCTGAGTCATTTTACTGCCTAAATAATTGAAACTTTCAACTTTCTGTAGTTTTTCCCCGTTCAAGATGATATCAAAGGTCTCGTTAGAAAAGTTCATAGCTTTAGTTTTAGAGGCATTTATTTGGAGACCAATTTTAAACGAGAGATGACACAAATTATTTATTGCTTCTTGGGATTGTCTTGGTGTTGAACTTAAGAATGCTACATCATCTGCGAAATCCAGGTCCCCCAGGAATTTTCCATTTGTCCATTTTATACCCAATTGTTCATTGTGGGTATAGTTTCTCATAACCCAATCAATAGCTATTCCAAAAAGTAGTAGGGTGACATAATACAGCCTTGTTTCACCCCTGTTTCTACTGTAAACCATTCTGTATTCCCTTTATTTGTTCTAACACAACATCTTGCATTGTCATATAGCGCTTTGATTATATTCACATATTTTGTTGGAAAACCATAGATTGTAAGTATCTTCCACAATGATGGGCGGTGTAGACTATCAAAGGCTTTTTTGAAAATCGACGAAGGTGATAATAAGTGGCGATTGCCTTTCCACTGATTCTTCTATAATTGTTCTTAGTGTGAATATTTGATCAATACATGATCGTTTCGGCCTGAAACCCGCTTGTTCTTCTCTGATCTTTTCGTCAGCATGCAATTTAAGTCTTTCTAACATCATGCAACATAATAATTTTCCAGGTACTGATACTAGAGATATACCACGCCAGTTATTACAGTCTGATAGATCACCTTTCTTCGGTAACTTTACAATAATACTGTCTTTCCATTGTTGGCGAAAGACTTCTAGAACTTTGTGAAATATCAAACCTCGTTGTGGCAGACACCATCTTTCCACATAAGAATATCCACAAGATAACATGGAATTCACCTGATGGCAGAACTAAGAACCAGATAGATCACTTCTGCATAAGCGCTAAATTTCGCTCATCAGTTCAAGACGTCAGAGCATACAGAGGTGCAGAGATCGGAAGCGATCATAACCTCTGCATAGCTAAAATGAGAATTAAACTGAAGAAGTTATACCAACCGAATAAAAATAGAAGAATAGATGTACACAGACTGCAATCAAATGATATAAAGAAGGAATATAATGTCAAAATGAACAACTATTTCGATGCTTTAGGCAAAATTGACAACGATATCACCACCAAGACAATCGATACTAAATGGGAACAACTGAGAACAGCAATGACAGAAGCAGCTGTAGCGACCACCGGATACCTAGTACATAAAAAGAAAAAATGGATGAGAGAAGATACTTGGGATAAAATACAAGAAAGGAAAACAGCAAAACTTAAACTACTAGCGGAAGTACACATAATGCAGTTGAATCTTGCAAACTAACTTATAACTTGTTAAATAAAGAAGTGAAGACAAAAACTCGAAGAGATAAAAGACATTTCATCAATGAACTGGCCGTAGAAGCTGAAAATGCTGCAAGAACTGGTAATAGTAGGTGCCTTTATCAAATTACAAAACAACTATGTCACCAGCCTACTGCTATGGAAACACCTGTTAAAGGTAAATTAGGGAATTCAATACCAACAGAAAAAGAACAAATGAAGAGATGGGCTGAGCACTTCATGGAGGTGCTAAACAGACCACCACCAACAGTAACACCTGATTTTAATAATGAAACATCCACAACCACTTTGCCAATAACTTGCGATGAATTCACGCTGGACGAGATCAAACAAGCCGTTAAAAGATTAAAAAATTTTAAAGCTGCTGGAGTTGACGAAATTTCAGGGGAAATGATTAAGCAGTTAATGACAACAACCTCTTGAGAATTTTAGATATTATAAATGAAGTATGGAGAGAAGATCGACTATAACAACACCCGAAAAGATGGCTACAGAAATTAAGGATATCAGTGAAAGGCGAAAATTAAACTTTAAAATTGACATTTTTATTTTGTAAAGAATATATATCAGTTTATGAAGCCACCGGAAAGAAACTATAGCTTCGTTATCAATGGCAACCGGATACCGTCACCCCTCATCGAGAATGGAAAGATCCACTGACCCCTTAGTATGGTATGCGTTGCTGAAAGACCACAGAGCAGACATGTGTCAGATTGTGTGTCCAGTAGAATCGTGAATGTTTGGTTTTTGCTCATGTCCCAAAAGACTGTGACGGTAACTGAAGGCTGGAAACTTTTGATGTCAGCTTGTAAACTGTGTACGAATTGAATTCAACGGATTATGAATGTTTGCCGATTGTATCCTGGGCGGAGTTTAGCACACTTACGGACTCTAAATGATTATCCGATATGATATGGTGTTTTTATACTATATCAAGTACACGTTAATGTATTTTTTGGATAATAAAGATTATGTATGTATGTATGTATGTATGTGTGTGTGTGTGTGTGTGTGTGTGTGTGTGGGTGGGTGGGTGGGTGGGTGGGTGGGTAGGTAGGTAGGTAGGTAGGTAGGTAGGAAGGAAGGAAGAAAGGGACGTACGTACGTACGTACGTACGTAGGTAGGTAGGTAGGTAGGTAGGTAGGTAGGAAGGAAGGAAGGTACGTACGTACGTACGTACGTACGTACGTATGTATGTATGTATGTATGTATGTATGTATGTATGTATGTATGTATGTATGTATGTATGTATGTATGTATGTATGTATGTATGTACAAATATAAATATATTTACATAAATAGGACCATGTGTCCAAAGAACATTCTTAATCTATGATAACTTCTGGTATTAGGAGACAGGTTGGGAATTTATCCTCATTCCAGTGTTCTTTTGTTAATTATCTCAATGTTTATTTTAGGCACTTTTGATGGAACTGTATTTATTATAATGGAGATCTGTCCAAAGTTTTTTAATGATAAGTTGTCCCAGGCCAGATATTATGACTTATCTGCACCCAGGAATCACAGCAGTTGTCGTAGAGTCGGCCACAAGCCACAGTCTCCTCTTGTCTTTCAATTGCTTGAGTACAGACTTAGTAAGAGGGACTCCTCACAATAGTGTAGGCTTTCTCACTCAGACAATTCATTGACACCAGATAAGTGTCAGCAGAACCCCTGCAAATGAAATTTATGTGCCTGTCTCAACATCACTTCAATTCCTTCAAATTCACAAATAATAATACAATTCAACAAAAGAACATGGTCAGTTCTTCTCTAACCAACCCTGCTCCTCCACTCTACTTTGATGGAACAATTTATACCAGATTCTCATCTTTTCCCTAATGGCTGTTACGCCTCTGCCATTTGCACTGATCTCTTTCTATAAAATAGGATGGGTGATATGATTCATGATGCCCCCTGCATGTTCTTTGGTATCTACCTCGCTCTGGTAGCTTATATACAATGGATACCTTATAGGCCCTGACAGTGGTTGCTAGGGACCTATGTACTGACTAATCATGATGGCTTTTCATCTAACATTCTCTCACATTTATTTATTGTAAATAAAAGATAATTAATAGTCATCTTACCACAAGTTTCAATGAAAAACACACAAGTTATACGTTGACTGGCAATAGAATTACACATTCGTTCCTTCTGCCTTTGTCCAGACTGCTGAGATAAATATGGTCTACAGCAATGCTGCTCTCAACGCACCTGCTTCATCTAAGGTTTTTGAAAAATTGCGACAAAGCATTATAATTTCAAACGCAGCTTTGGTAAGCTGACCAATGATTTTCCATCTCTCAATTGTAAATAAAGTCTTTCAAAATAAAATTCAACGGTTCCTACGTTACTCGGTTAGTATATTTTTAGTTTTGAGGTCGGCCAATAATATTTCGCCTTCCTTCAAATTTCATCCAATCCAATTCACCGTACTATCTTAGTCTTTATTTCCCCTAATTTTGTCCCCAAAAATATGCCATAAAAAATTAAGCAGGCATGACTTGACCTGACAGTCTCTCCGATTCTCTATGGCATTATTGCCAATATTTAGTTATTTAATGGACTATTTATGTAACTAACAACATATTCTTGGTCAGCAAGTCCTAAGGTACACGAATATATAATTTTTATGGGGCTAAGTGGCTAGCTAAGCCTGTTTTCATGACCCAATCGTCTACATGTTCTAACTTTTGCATCGTATTTTGAAAATCGCCCTAGACAAGGCTAGAAAGTTGGTTTTATTTTTAGAAACAATGCGAGACGCGATTAGCATTGGGTTATCTATCCGTTCCCCTCCCCTCTACAATGTATTCTAGGCAAATACTCTATTTGAACTTGGAAAAGTGGTGCGTTTATTGTCAAGGACGAATTTGAAAAATTGGGGTAAATTTTTGTTCGGCTAATGCGTTATCAACTAATACGCTGAAGGCGTAGGTGACAACCACAATTCCCGACTAAAATTTTTAGTTCTATCCTATCTTTGACTTTATGCACTATACTGTTATATTCTAATTTAGATATTGTATTTAGAATTTCACCACATATCTCCCCACTTAGAACAGACTATCATATGTCAGTTCATAATTCGAAATACACGTAGATAAATTTACTACCTATGCCTGGTGACTACTCTGATGTTCGTCGTACGGGTGTCTACTTAAAAAATCTGCACCTACGTTGGTTGAACCGGGAATATATTCTATGGTAAACTGGTATGGCTGTAGGAGCAACGACCAACGTAATAATCTAGCATTTTCATGCCTTGCTTGTGACAGAAACACGAGTGGTTTATGATCTGTTTGGATCTTAAATGATTTACTATAGAGATAAATCTGTAACTTTTTTATAGCCCATATCACAGCTAAACATTCTTTTTCACTTGTTGAATATTTTTCTTCTGCTGTGTTCAACTTACGGCTAGCATAAGCAACTGGGGTTAATTCCCCATCAAGTGAATTTGATCTTTGTAATAGAGCTGCACCCAAACCTATATTACTAGCATCCGTTCTCACAATGAATTCTTGACTCAAGTCAGGGAATTTCAAAATAGGCTTGCTTGTGAGCTTTTCCTTCAACTCTTGGTAGGCTAATTCACACTGCGCTGACCAAGTAATTCTATCAGGATTTCCTTTGCGCGTTAAATCAGTCAATGGAGCACATATGGAGTTAAAGTTTTTAATATACTTGTGGTAGAAACCACATAATGAGACAAAAGATCGCACATCTTTCTTTGTCTTTGGCCTTGGTGCTCTTTTCAATTTCTCCAGGTTCTTGGGGTCAGGGGTCATGTTTCCCTGATGAACTGCGTGTCCCAAGAATTCCAGCTCTTTACATCCAACATAGCATTTTGTTGGTCTAGCGGTCAAATTTGTCTCTCTAAGTCGATCAAACAACATTTTCAGAGAGTTAATGTGTTCCTCAAATGTTTCAGTCGCTATGAGAATATCATCCATGAAGTTGGTGATGCATGGATTATTCAGGGGATCCAGCAATTTTCTCATCATCCTAGAAAACACACTCGGAGCATTTTTCAACCCAAATGGCAACATGTTGAATTCATAATGTCCATCCGAGGTGCTGAAGGCTAAATAAGGTCTTACCTCCGGCTTTACTGAAATCTGATAGTAGCCTTTGCTCAGATCCACCTTAGAGAAATATTTAGCTTCATTCAGCCTGGCAAACAGCTGATTTGTATCAGGTAATGGATCCACCTGACCTTATGTGACAGCATTCAGTTTCCTGTAATCTATACACAGTCTGTGTTCTCCAGAGGGTTTTCTCAACAGAACCACACTAGAGCTGTAAGGAGATTCACTGTGCGAGATAATTCCTTCTCTCAACAGATAATCTATCTCCTCCTTCAAAGCTTTTTCCTTAGCGAACGGAATCGAATAGGCTCTCATACAGATTGGTGTTGGGTCTGTGAGTTTCATATCACATTCTAATAAATTTGTATGCCCCGGTCTGTCCGTTAACACATTTGTATGATCATCTAGAACCTGTTGAACTCTCTCCCTCTGATTTTTCGTTAAGTGTGTACTGACTTTTACCTGCGCAGCGGTCTCACAGGGATGTAAAGGATATTCATGAGAGGTGAGTGGTTCCTTTTTCATTTCCATTGCAACAGACAAGGTCAGTAGGTGTGTCTCCTCCTGGTTTTCTCTGTCCAGATATTTTTTCAGGAGATTCACATGATAGATTTTTTCTTTCCCCTTCTTATCTATCTTATAATTTGTTCTAGACACCTTCTCTAGAACTGTATATGGACCTTGCCATCCAATTTGCAATTTATTGTGGCTGCCGGGCAGTAGAAGAAGCACCTTCTCTCCCACAGCTAATTCTCTATCCTTCGCTTTCTTATTATAATAGGCAGCATGCTTTTTCCTGGCTTGTCTCAAATTTTCATTGGCAAGTTTCCAGCCAGTTTTAAGACGAGTGGTCAGCTCGTTCACATATTGATATGATGAGGTAATATTTTCTTCTGCCTTTTCATCGGTCCACGTCCTTAACAAGGCTTCCAATGGACCTTTTATTGGGGTCCCAAATAACAGGGTTGCCGGGGCCATACCGGTTGAACTATGGGGTACCTCCCGATAAGCAAACAGGGCGGCGGGAAGGTACTGGTCCCATGTATCTGGTTTTTCATGTGCCAACTTTCTCAGGATCGAAATGAGTGTCCCGTTAAATCTTTCCACTTGGCCGTTTCCTTTGGGATGGTACGGGCTACAATGAAAGTGTTTGGCTTGAAAGATCCTGAATACTTCTTCCGTTAGTTTCCCCTTGAACTGAGAGCCATTATCAGTCAAGATTTGGTTGGGAAAGCCTAACCTAGTGAAGATTGTGAGTAATGCCTCTGCCACATGCTTCGAATCGATTGACGACAGGGCTACCGCCTCTCCCCACATAGAACAAGTGTCCACCAGAGTCAGAATGTAACTGTTCCTCCTCTTGGTCCGAGTGAGAGATCCCACAATGTCCACGGCAACTCTTTCAAAAGGTGTTCCCACTATGGGCATTTCCCCTAGAGTTGCTGGAGCAGTCAAATGCTTTGGAGCTACCCGTTGGCATTCTGGACAAGATTTTACAAATCTCTTTATATCTTCAGTTATCCCTGGCCAGAAATAATGACAAGCTATACGCTGTCCTGTTGCGCTGATCCCCATATGACCACTGAAGGGAATCGCATGCCCTAGTTCGAACACTTTAGTCCTATATGAAATGGGAAGGACCAGCTGTCCGTGACCATTGGATCCAGTTCCAGCCTTCCTATAAATCAATTTGTTTTTCATATAGAAATCTCCCTTGCCTGGAGGTGTATGACATTTGGGCAATTTGTTAAAACACGGCTTGAGTGACTTGTCCTCCGCCTGTGCCTTCCTCATCTCATCTGGATGAGGATTTATCGGATTATCCTCCTCCTTTTTAGACTGTGATCTGGTCTGTACTGTTGCCATGATCACAGGTCTCTTGGGATTCCCCAAGAAGACATATCTACACCCCAATATCAGAGGGTAGATTGGTTAATTTATCACTGCTGCTTTGATGATTCCTTCCACATATCGCGTTTTCACATTTATCCTGGCGATGGGAAGTGTCATGGTCGCTACGTCCTTGGTTGCAGCTTGGATCTTCACTGTTTCTGTGGTGTATTGATCTGCCTGCACCAAGTGAGAACTCACAACTGAATCAAAATCTAATCCAGTATCATACAAGCACTTTATGGTGACTCCATTACAAATTACATCTTCACACACTGGGGGATGGTAAGGTTCCTGCTGTTCAGTAGAGCTGACCTTTACTCCCTTTCTCCCCATTTTCATTGCAGCGAAATTAGGAGGTTTCCTTCTACAACTGTCGGTGTTATGGTTGTCCATTTTACAATATCTACAATATAATCTACCTTTATGAAAAGGTTTTCGGTCATCATATTTCCTTTCATTGAATTGTGGGGTTTTATTTTATAGTCATTGCGTGGCCAATCAAACTGTTGCTTACCTTTGTCCTGTTCTCTATGATCAAACCTATTAAAGTTTTGGGGTGCCTTAAAATTGTCCACCCGTTTCTTTTTATTACCAGCTACCTCTGTTTGGGCTGCCTGATACCTCTCAGCGACATTGAGTAACTCACCCAGCCTCTCTGCACCTTGATCCATGAGAAACTTTCTCAGGACTGGAGCCATGGACTCTCTTAATTGCTCAATAAGGATCATTTCCTTAAGATCTTGGGTTTTCCCCAGAGCAGTCCATTTCTCCAAGTAGGTCTCTAACCGTGCAGAGAACTGGTGGTAGGTCTCACCCGACAGTAGCTTGGCATTTCTAAATTTTTTCCTATAAAATTCTCCGTTCTTTTCATACCTTAACAAAAGAGCCTGCTTTAACATGTCATAATTGTCTTGGTCATCCCTGCTCATCTTTCCAAAAACTTCATAAGCTGTTCCCCTAAGACCCTGGGATAACTTGAGGCTCCACCTCTCTCTCTCTAACCCATATGTAGTAGCTAAAAGTTCAAACCTACTTAAATACCCTTCTATGTCATCGTCTTCCTCAACAAAATGGTCTAAATGAAAACCCATAGCTGAGGTTGAGGCTCCCTGACTAGCAGTGGCATCTGAGGCAAAGAGGCTGGCACCATTTTCAGGTACATGGCTTTGAAATTCCAACTCCCTTAGTCGTAGCTCGTGCTCCCTTTGTAACCTCTTCTCCTCCTTTGTTGCTTCCCTCTCTGCAGCCTGTCTTCTTTCCTCTGCTTCTCTTTCTGCAACCAGTCTCTTTTCTTCTCTTTCTATAACCAGTCTTCTTTCTTCTCTTTCTGTAGCTAATCTTCTTTCCTCTGCTTCTTTCTCTAATCTTTTATCTTCCCTTGCAATAAACTTATTAACCTCTGAGGTTACATAGTCAATCAAGACTTGTCCGTCCATATGCATCTCTTTAGCAGTCTGCACAGCAGCAGATCGGAACTTAGCTAGGTCAGCCATTCTAACTGAAACATGTCTAATAAAGTTCCAAGACAATCTTAACTTAATCAAAATAAACACTAATTATATTTAACTAATTATTTCTGGCTGAGACAACTTATCAACAAAATCTCCACTTAAATTATTATTATTATTCTTAGGGGTGTTCCTAACTTCTAATACAATGGTTATACAATCTTAAATTTATCTACTAATGCTACTATTAAATTTCTGGTGTTAGCTAATATGTGTTGTATGGGATTCCCATTTCAAACAATCCTCTAATTATACAAAGTTCTAATCCCGGATTTGGAGACCCCAATATATGTGGTGGGTTTTGATGTTAAGAAGAATGGTGTGCATATAGTTGTACTTGAGTGAGGTCAACTGTGAAGGTCTCTGAGGTAGACAATGGACAGAGAACCTTTCTTAATACCACCTTACGATCTCACTCTAAGTTATATTCTTTCTTGACTAGCGCGACTGAAAGCTACATACAGTGTCTGGGGTAATGTAAGAGTGATGCTATAAGAATTCAATACAAACACATATACATAGAGATATTAAATGCTATTAGGAACTTGACTAACACCAGTGAGTAAATTTTATGGTTTTGAATTTCTTTTTCAAATTTATTTGTCCTGAACCTAAAATTATTTTGGGTCAGGACCACAACTCAGTTGAATTACAATATATATATATATATATATATATATATATATATATATATATATATATATATATATATATATATATATATATATATATATATATATATATATATATATATATATATATATATATATTTACATAAATAGGACCATGTGTCCAAAGAACATTGTTACAAATGAAATTTTCAAATATTATTTGTTAATCTATGATAACTTCTGGTATTAGGAGACAGGTTGGGAATTTATCCTCATTCCAGTGTTCTTTTGTTAATTATCTCAATGTTTATTTTAGGCACTTTTGATGGAACTGTATTTATTATAATGGAGATCTGTCCAAAGTTTTTTTATGATAAGTTGTCCCAGGACAGATATTATGACTTATCTGCACCCAGGAATCACAGCAGTTGTCGTAGAGTCGGCCACAAGCCACAGTTTTCTCTTGTCTTTCAATTGCTTGAGTACAGACTTAGTAAGAGGGACTCCTCACAATAGTGTAGGCTTTCTCACTCAGACAATTCATTGACACCAGATAAGTGCCAGCAGAACCCCTACAAATGAAATTTATGTGCCTGTCACAACATCACTTCAATTCCATCAAATTCACAAATAATAATACAATTCAACAAAAGAACATGGTCAGTTCTTCTCTGACCAACCCTGCTCATCCACTCTACTGTGATGGAACAATTTATACCAGATTCTCATCTTTTCCCTAATGGCTGTTACGCCTCTGCCATTTGCACTGATCTCTTTCTATAAAATAGGATGGGTGATATGATTCTGGTATCGGGCTGAGGGCGCACCACGGACTGTAATGGTAAGCGGCCAGAACCATCCAGAAAGCAATGGCAAACTACTGGATGTACAATGCCAAGAAATCCATAATGGCTAATCTGAATACCAAGGAAAACAGTACATAGTGAAGAACGAGATGGAAAGACTAAACATCGATATCCTGGGCATCTCAGAGCACAGATGGTCGGGCCAGGGACACTTCTCGATTCCATCAGGAGGAACATTCATATACTCAGGCAAAGAGAGAGGAGGTCAGAGCGGCGTAGGCTTCTACCTGTCTAAAAGGACAGCTGCCTCACTATTAGGATATAATCCCATAAATGACCGCATTGTCACAATCAGACTGAAAGGAAAAAGAAAGAACATCACAATTATACAAACATATGCGCCAACAGCAGCTGCTGAAGAACAGGAAATTGAAGATTTTTACAATGAACTGCAAAATGCATTAGAGAAAGCAAATAAGCAAGATATTAGGATAATAATGGGAGATTTTAATGCCAAAGTTGGAAACGAAAGATTAGAACATGAAAAAAGAGTGAAAGGAAGTTATGGATTGGGCCAGAGAAATGAGAGAGGAGAACGCTTGACAACATTCTGCCTAGAAAACAACCTAGTCATCACGAATACTCTTTTTATGCAACACCCTAGAAGACTATATACATGGACGTCACCGGACGGAAAAAGCAAGAACCAAATAGATTATATCTTAATACAACAAAGGTGGCGATCTTGTATCTCATCCATCAAGACGTTCCCAGGAGCAGACTGTGACTCCGACCATGAACTTCTAGCTGCAAACTTCAAGATCAAATTGAAAAAAGTCGTTACAAGCGACAAAGTAATACGTTATGACACAAGCGCCATACCAGAAGAGTACAGTGTCGATATTCAGAACAAATTTGACATTCTTATGGCAGTACAGGAGGAAATGACACCAGATGAACTTGCTAATAACATCAGAGATGTATATATTACAAATGCACAGAGGTTAATTCCTAAAAGAAGCATAAAGAGACGAGAATACATCTCAGACGAAACACTGAAGTTGGTGGTAGAGAGAAGAAAAATGAAGTCCAAAAAAGATACAGAAAATCAGGAGTTGTACAAGGAATACACAAAGCAGATTAAAAAACGAGTCAGACAAGACAAACAACAATACATAAACGACACCTGCAGGAAAATAGAGGAAATGCGCGAACAGGGATTGAGTAAGAATATGTTTTCTGAAGTAAGAACATTGAAAAAACAGCAACTTTAAATCATCACCTCGAGCAATAAACGACAAGAAAGGCGACACTCTAACAGAACGTAAAGATATTCTGAACAGATGGAAGGAGTACTGTCAAGAAATGTATACGGAAATAAACAAAGCGGCAGATAACAACGTCATGAATGAAGCGGAACGTGAACCAGAACCTACCATAGAGGAAGTCCGGAATGCAATCAAACACTTAAAAAGTGGAAAATCTCCTGGTTGTGATGAAATAACAGCTGAAATGATACAGGCAGGAAGAGAAGGCAGCGCTCGTATATACCATGCATTATGCTGCAAGATCTGGCAAAGCGGAATTTGGCCCAAGGAATGGAAAAGATCAATTTACATACCCTTGCCAAAAAAGGGCAACCTGAAACTGTGCACAAACTACAGAACTATAGCTCTTATAAGCAATGCCAGCAAAATACTTTTACAAATCATAATGAAAAGGATGCAACAAAAGCTAGAAACAGAAATAAATGAAGTACAGGCGGGTTTTCGACCAGGTAGAGGCACTAGGGATCATATATTCAACATGAGGATCATCATAGAAAAGTGTAGAGAATTCAACGTTGACCTACATACTTGTTTCATTGATTACACAAAAGCTTTCGATTGTGTACAACATCAGCAGTTATGGGCTATTATGAAAAATATGGGATTTCCAAACCACCTTATACAACTCATCGCACTGCTGTACCAAGAACAACAGGCAGCCGTAAGAATAGAGGGGGAAACATCAGAATGGTTTGAAGTACAGAAAGGAGTAAGACAAGGCTGTACCCTTTCCCCTTACCTGTTTAACATTTATGCCGAGAATATCATGAGAAACGTAAGAGATGACCAAGAACACACAGAGTTTGACTCATTTAACATCGGCGGGTACCAGATCCCGGAAATCAGATATGCTGACGACACAGTCCTCCTATCGACCAACCCAGAAGGACTTGAACAATTACTTCTGTCCACCAAAAAAACACAGCGAGGCCCAGAATCTATACCTAAACACCAAGAAGACCAAAGTATTGACAACAGACAAAGTAAAGACCAAACCAGAAATTGAAATTGATAACGAAGAACTGGAAAGTGTCAATGAATTCGAATACTTAGGATCAATCATTAACAGCTCTGGCGACTGTGCAGTAGAAATTAAAAGAAGACTTGCAATTGCTTCACATAAGCTAATACAGATGAAAAACCTATGGCAAGGCACAAGCAAAGAAACAAAGTTACAACTGATCAGAGCATGTATATTCCCAGTAGCAACATACGGCTGCGAGACTTGGACACTCAATAAAACAGTTGCAAAAAAGATTACATCATTCGAAATGAAATGCTACAGAAGGATGTTGAGAATACCCTGGACAGAAAAAAAGACCAACAGAGAAGTACTGCACTCACTAAATGTACAGGAACATTGGCTCCTAAATACCATCGCAATAAGGAAGCTGAAATTTTTCGGTCATATAAAAAGACATAATAGTCTGGAAAAAACAGTGATGGAAGGCATGGTCCCTGGAAAAAGGGGAAGGGGTCGACCTAGACGACGGTGGACCCAGGACATCACAGAGAGTCTGAACTTGTCTTTGGCTGATGCAGGTCGACTTGCCCAGAATCGTGATGCGTTCAGAGCAGCTGTAATGGAGACTACGTTCTGGAAAGAATACGTCACATGATGATGATATGATTCATGATGCCCCCTGCATGTTCTTTGGTATCTACCTCGCTCTGGTAGCTTATATACAATGGATACCTTATAGGCCCTGACAGTGGTTGCTGGGGACCTATGTACTGACTAATCATGATGGCTTTTCATCTAACATTCTCTCACATTTATTTATTGTAAATAAAAGATAATTAATAGTCATCTTACCACAAGTTTCAATGAAAAACACACAAGTTATACGTTGACTGGCAATAGAATTACACATTCGTTCCTTCTGCCTTTGTCCAGACTGCTGAGATAAATATGGTCTACAGCAATGCTGCTCTCAACGCACCTGCTTCGTAAGGTTTTTGAAAAATGGCGACAAAGCCTTATAATTTCAAACGCAGCTTTGGTAAGCTGGCCAATGATTTTCCATCTCTCAATTGTAAATAAAGTCTTTCAAAATAAAATTCAACGGTTCCTACGTTACTCGGTTAGTATATTTTTAGTTTTGAGGTCGGCCAATAATATTTCGCCTTCCTTCAAATTTCATCCAATCCAATTCACCGTACTATCTTAGTCTTTATTTCCCCTAATTTTTTCCCAAAAAATATGCTATAAAAAAATTAAGCAGGCATGACTTGACCTGACAGTCTCTCCGATTCTCTATAGTATTATGGCCAATATTTAGTTATTTAATGGACTATTTATGTAACTAACAACATATTCTTGGTCAGCAAGTCCTAAGGTACACGAATATATAATTTTTATGGGGCTAAGTGGCTAGCTAAGCCTGTTTTCGTGACCCAATCGTCTACATGTTCTAACTTTTGCATCGTATTTTGAAAATCGCCCTAGGCAAGGACAGCAAGTTGTATTTATTTTTAGAAACAATGCGAGACGCGATTAGCATTGGGTTATCTATCCGTTCCCCTCCCCTCTACAGTGTATTCTAGGCAAATACTCTATTTGAACTTGGAAAAGTGGTACGTTTATTGTCAAGGACGAATTTGAAAAATTGGGGTACCTTTTTGTTCGGCTAATGCATTATCAACTAATACGCTGAAGGCGTAGGTGACAACCACAATTCCCGACTAAAATTTTTAGTTCTATCCTATCTTTGACTTTATGCACTATACTGTTATATTCTAATTTAGATATTGTATTTAGAATTTCACCACAAGACCTAGACTCCTGAAATTGCAGTTTGTTGACAGTGTTCTCTTTCTTCTCTATGTGTGTGGCCTGTATTTCTACAATTTATAACGTTCTGCCAATTTGTAGCACCTTATCCAATGTAAGGGATTTTTTACTTTGAAGAATCCTTCTTCTTAACTTCGATGATGTGCATGTCTGTATTACATGATTTCTAATTTCATCATCTTGATTCTGAAATTGGCAGTGTTTTACAAGTTGGCTTAACCTCGTGACGTACTGGTCTAAATTTTCTTCACCGTTTTTAACGGCTTGTCTGAACTTGAACTGTTCATACATTGTATTTTTCTTTGGGATGAAATACGAGTTCAGCTTCTGCTTCACCTTGTCGTAAATTAATATGAAACAAATATAAAGGTATGTTATCAGGCACTCGCAGGAAATAAAGAAGTAGAACACCAGACAACAGAAAAACAACAGACATGAGTGGCTTAATCAGGATTTGAACACTGGACCTTCCGTGCGACAACCCCGCCTAGCCATGCAAGCGAATCACACTATCCGCTCTGCCATCTACGCATCATCAAAAAATGATGTTTCAATGGCAGGTCAATAGTGCGAACCACAATACACGACACCAGAAGTCCTACATGGGCAGTTCAGCCTATTAATGACGCAATCACTTCTGTTGTATTTCTATCAAGCAGTATAGGCCGAATCCAACAAGACCCTTAGGACCTTAATACTGTGTCCAGTAAATGATAGTAGACTAGAACAGTGAGAACAGGATAGTGGGTAGGTTTGGTATTGTACAAACATTTATTACAAATAAGGGAGGGAAACCTGAGGCCTGTAAACAGTAAATTAATATGAAACAAATATAAAGGTATGTTATCAGGCACTCGCAGGAAATAAAGAAGTAGAACACCAGACAACAGAAAAACAACAGACATGAGTGGCTTACCCAGGATTTGAACACTGGACCTTCCGTGCGACAACCCCGCCTAGCCATGCAAGCGAATCACACTATCCGCTCTGCCATCTACGCATCATCAAAAAATGATGTTTCAATGGCAGGTCAATAGTGCGAACCACAATACACGACACCAGAAGTCCTCCATGGGCAGTTCAGCCTATTAATGACGCAATCACTTCTGTTGATAGACTGTTGAAGTGATTGCGTCATTAATAGGCTGAACTGCCTGTCGCAAAATTGGTTTCAAGTCATTGCAAACGGGATCAGTTAGATTTATAAACCCGTCTACGATCGAACGACCGCTTTCAAAATGGCGGCGTATCAGCGAAATGTGTATCGGACAGAGGAAATCGCCAACGATAATAAAAACATAAGGGAATCCGTATGAAAAGGATTTTACATTTCAGTACAGGGAAGGATGGTGTATAACTGCATATAAGATGGAACGGTAGGAAGTTCTCATTTACGGAGATATATGCGTATTTCGGCTGCCCACAGTTACGCTAAAAGCATGTAAACCCACTTCTGTTCTAAATATTAAAATCAACAAATAACAGTTTGGGAATTTACATGGATAGGAAGATAGAGTTTTATCAGCTGTATAAAACTAGATAAGATGGAACAATATGGATATTATATATGCTGAGAATGAGAAAGGCAAAATTTCAGACGACGCACAGATCGGCTGAAATCACGGTTCGGGAAGGATTTTTTCAGGTCTAGTCTTAGGCTGTGACGTATCTGCTCTCCGATACGTTCGCGCTATCGTATATAAAGCGTTTCGGTAAAACTCTGAGAAGACCCAACGCAAGAGGTTGAGACAAGACTGAGGGCAGATAACGCCACGACTCTAAATCCATCTGAAGTGTGAGCGGATCGCCAGAAAATTTCAGTCTAAGTGTCTGGAGTCTGAGGGTAAGCGAATTTACGATAGCTATCCTGTATAATAATTTCTTTTATTTTGTATTACAGGTTCATTTAGAATTCACAAAATATGCCTGTATAATATTCATTGATATAACGTATTATTATTTTAATATGATTTATTCATGTGCTTAGTGGAAGATGGTTGCTTGTACAAAAAAACGTATCAAAACTAGCCCCACAGCCAAATAGAAAATATTTATTATATTTAATGCTGTATCTCGTCGATATTAAATGCATTATCGCTTACGAAGATAAAGGCAGTCCCATGACCAGAGATTGTCTTAGGGAAATAAATTGTTAGAAGCTTCAGCATGGAAGATACCGCTTTTACGAGGTTAGGTGACTAGTCCCCTTCCTCGCTGCCTTTGCCTTCCCTAGTTCGAGCGCACAACTTCGTACCCATTTACATTTGGTAAACTGGAGTGTTCTACAGCCAGTTTCAGTAGAAAGCAACCTGATCACGTGGTCACTCACTCTATTTATTTTATGTATTAATTTTGGGTAGTTGCTAAGATAGCATCAGATTTGAATTTGTACTTGATATGATTTGGAAGGATCAAGTTATAGAATATGAAGGGATGTATAGGAGCGGATTAAACCAGATGATGTTTATTACTGATATGTTAATATTAATTCTGTATCATTGAAATGATGTTACTTGCTATGATTGTATAACTCTGACACCTGATGACTGACTTGTCTGACTTATGTGCTAGTCAGTTATACTTAATTGAAATGTTAATATTAATGCTATATCACTGAAATGATGTCCTTACTTACTATGATTGTATAACGGTGACATCTGATGACTGACTGGTCTGACATCTGTGCTAGTCAGCTACAAGTCTAGCCAGATACTAGCCAAGGCTGATATGTTGCAGGTTCCATGAAATAACTCAAACCAGACTGTCCAGTATCAGAAGCCGGTGCAGTTCATCCGAGGCAATCCCACAAAAGTGCAGGACCCCAAAGAGTGAACTTCAACTGGTCATTGGCATCCCTACTGTTGGGCCTACCAAGTCTGATATCAGCAAAGGACAGTTTCAGCAGTACCAAGTTGGAAAGATAAGTGTCCTGTTTGACACTGACCACCTATACATGTGAAACAGCCAATAGTTCAAAACAATAATTAACCATACAGAAACTCAGTCAACTGATGACAGTTATCCTTAAATTCAAAGGACTAATAACAGTGATTTCAGTAACTTTATTATTTAAGATCTTGAAGTCTAAACAGACAATAATAGTAATTGTGTGAATACTTTTATATATATTTTTATACTCTTTTCCAACTAGTAGAAATAGAATATTAGTGTAAATATTAAAATATTTTTAACTGTACCTGAGGAATTATTCACTTATTACATTTGTGGTCACAGTGAATGTTCATTTTATTATCCCCTAGAATATAAGTAATCATAAGATAGTCACAGGGAGGAGACACCTTAAATCCTGGTACTACTTCTTACCAACTGGGCCAGGGTTTTCACAGTCTGACTATTGTTATGATAACAATACACCAGTGCTTATTTCTAAGACTGTGGTATTACTTGTAAGGTCAGAACTCTTTACTGGCATACTCTTACATAATAAATAAATTTAAATAACCTCCCGCTACACTGCCCATGGAGGACTTCTGGTGTCGTGTATTGTGGTTCGCACTATTGACCTGCCATTGAAACATCATTTTTTGATGATGCGTAGATGGCAGAGCGGATAGTGTGATTCGCTTGCATGGCTAGGCGGGGTTGTCGCACGGAAGGTCCAGTGTTCAAATCCTGGGTAAGCCACTCATGTCTGTTGTTTTTCTGTTGTCTGGTGTTCTACTTCTTTATTTCCTGAGAGTGCCTGATAACATACCTTTATATTTGTTTCATATTAATTTACTGTTTACAGGCCTCAGGTTTCCCTCCCTTATTTGTAATAAATGTTTGTACAATACCAAACCTACCCACTATCCTGTTCTCACTGTTCTAGTCTACTATCATTTACTGGACACAGTATTAAGGTCCTAAGGGTCTTGTTGGATTCGGCCTATACTGCTTGATAGAAATACAACAGAAGTGATTGCGTCATTAATAGGCTGAACTGCCCATGGAGGACTTCTGGTGTCGTGTATTGTGGTTCGCACTATTGACCTGCCATTGAAACATCATTTTTTGATGATGCGTAGATGGCAGAGCGGATAGTGTGATTCGCTTGCATGGCTAGGCGGGGTTGTCGCACGAAGGTCCAGTGTTCAAATCCTGGTAAGCCACTCATGTCTGTTGTTTTTCTGTTGTCTGGTGTTCTACTTCTTTATTTCCTGCGAGTGCCTGATAACATACCTTTATATTTGTTTCATATTAATTTACTGTTTACAGGCCTCAGGTTTCCCTCCCTTATTTGTAATAAACCTTGTCGTAATCATCACTTGTCTCGGCAACAGTCTGGTAGATATCATTTACATCTTCTGCGGCATAGTGCAATAGTAAAAACTGTTTGCGTTTCACATCTTTGGTGGTATTTGTAATGTTCTATATTTAGATATGAGGAGAGAGTTAAAGGGACTTGGAATAATGGCCGTTGTGTGATGCTAGACATGTTTGTATCTCTCTTTATAATAAATGTTAAGAACGACAAGAGTCTAGCATTGGTTCATTTAGAGGACTAAGATAAAATACCACAGGAAGGAGCGAAGCTCCTGACAGGATTGGAAGGAAAGTCCACAGGCTCCCCAGCCTTGCAATGACATGTCATTGGGCCGAAGGGCTGAAAGCCCAAGTGCTGCTGGTTTAAAAAAAAAGGCACGTCCTCGTCAAGACCAGTGCTAGTTAAGGCTAGCAGTAAACTCGTTGTGAAGATAGGTCGTAAGGCTCCTAGAAATATGAGTAGCGCAAGTTGCCTATTTGCTACCGTCAAACAATAGAGAAATTCAATGTATTAAAGGTGTCTGCTTTAAGCCATCTTATAGTTCAACTTTAGCAGTGATAGATTAAGGCCATTAGAACCAGTAGAACTTTGTCAGATAAAAGCCAGGCTATGAACGTTCCGAGTCCCGGAGGGCTTTTATATACCAAGAGTATTTACCTTCATTCCGGATATCCGTCCTATACTTGTTTTAATTGCTTTATTATTTGTATTTCTAATCCTTGATTAAGACTTTGTGTATAAACAATTATTTATATTGATATAATATCAATAAATAATCGTGATGTGTTACCAATTTGTTTCTGTCTGTTTGTCGGGTAGGTGCTATCCATTATTCGAGGATGTCGTGGATACTTGTGGAATATTCCATACATTCTTCAAACGACTGCGGCAGTCGCATTTCCTAGAACCTCTTTTATAATCCTATCCAAGGAATTCCATTCTACATGCACGAGAATGAACCTGTTTTGAGAGCAAAGTCTTGAAAGATTAATTATTCATACGCTATCATATTTATTGTCTTCCATCTCTCAGTAATTATCCTTTATCCTTCCCGAGCCACCACAGTATTTCTATGTCCAACGTTATTAATGTTCTTAATGAAATATTTGTAACCACCAAGGACACATTCCAAGCCGTTTTCCGGGACAATAGGAAAGGTGCGAAAAGCATCGTGAAAGCTAACTTGAACCCCCTATAAAAGAGTTTGCACCAATGGATCCAAGGGCGACAGCGGGAAGTTAGGTGCAGGTGCAGTAATATCACAATGGGGAATAAAAAAGTGTAACTAAAATTGCTTCAATTTTTATAAATAAAATGATAGCAATATTTAAAAAAACTTAGAAATGACTGCAGACAACCCGCCAGAGGAAGTTACCATATTTAGACATTCGCTATCATCATTACATACAAACACTGGGACACCTATGTAAATAGAGCCTTCCAGACATCAAGGACGAAATTCTTTCAGTCAGTATATCATTAATGAACAAAGGCTGTAGTATGAGGCTAGTGTGGGTTCCAGCAACGGTATATACACGAGCGCATTATTACATCCCCTGCTTACGGTGTTGTGCCTGTGCTTTGAGGAGACATCTATTCCTCAAGACATGCGAGATGCCAAGATTGTAGCAGTGTATAAAAATAGAGGAGACAGAAGTGATTGCAACAACTGTAAAGGCATCTCTCTTCTTAGTATTGTTGGTAAGGTTTTTGCGACTACACAAGTTAGCTGAGCATACATATCCGGAGTCACAGTGTGGATTCCGAGCTTGAAGAAGGCTAAATCTATGGATAGATAGTGGAAGCCAGGAAAAAAGGGAACACATGTTAAAATAGACAGACAGCAAGGGTAGCAGCGCACTGTCATTAGGCTCCGGATGAAGAAGAGTTAGATATCCATAGACAATCTAAAAGTATACAATTTCATTTTAAAAATGAATAAAATTGGAATGAAAAAAATATAAAATGGGAAAATGAAGTAGTTATTTAATGTCCAAAGGGTCAACATTGCAAGCACCATGCGAGGCTTTCAGACACACACAGGAATCATGCAAGGATCAGCACAACCATCTTTCTCCCTGGTCACACATTGGGTGCCTCTAAATCTCACCATCTGGATGTCCCCAACTCCAGTACATAGGATTCAAGTTGTTTGAAATCCTATCCTGATGATACCCTTCTGCATATACAATGGTTGAGGTACCCACTACCCTCTCCGCGTACGCGTAATAATAGTAATAATATTAATAGCAGTAATAAAAATAATGTTTAAGAGAAACAAACGAAAGAAAATAACCAAAACATTGTTATAATTAATAAACAAAAACAAACACATTATTATAAACAACAAAATTAAAAAAAAAATTAAATAAAAAATAAAAAAACAACACATTAAATAAACAGTACTAACCGCTAAAAATTTAAGGAAAAACAATACAGAAATACAAACATCACGGCACGTGAAAACGTCATCCAACAAAACTGCGTTGTTTGGGCAAACCTGTGTTCTACATTCTTTCCAAAATCCGTAAACCTTTTAACCCAGAGTGTTACGGCTTAGTTGTGACGAATACAAATATGACAGTCGCCCTTGTAGAGCACATCGTGCTATGTAACGCAAATGATAACGGGCAGTCATTCAGGACAAATCTAAAAGGTACAACATGAGCCGGCAAGTGGCAGGTCCACAGCAAACATGGCAACAGTTTATTCTCATAAAAACTGGCTCCATCAAGTAATGTAGCCGTGTATATCGGATTTCTTCAGAAATAGACTATACCCTACCAGTAACAGAGGAAGCACAGATTAGTAGAAACAGAGAATAGAAATAAATCTTGACACAGATGTTTAACTAGGCCGGCTTCGCTTCGATAACGCGAAGCATTAGTCATGTGATCCCCAACCAATGGGAAGGCTCAGTTCTTTCTCCGGGAGGAATCAGAAGCGACGCCATTAGCAGTATTGAATTTGGAGCGGTCTAGTGAAGACATGTTTTTCCTGCTCAGTGTAAATTCCAGTTAAGGAGATCAACTTCACATATAATATGCAGTTGTGTATATTCAATTATTAGTGGGAAGTGTTTGTGAATTCCTTAATTCAGTAAGTACTGTCAAACTAAATGCTTAAACTGTTAGAGCTCACTGTCCTAACCCAAGCAGAGCTACGTTCGAAGATGTGCAACAATGAAAACCCAAGCGTATATTTGAATGAAATGCTTACAGAGGAAAGTCCTTAAGTTGAGAGAACATTTAGGAATACCTACGAAGGCTGAGTGGCTCAATATAAGACAAAATTGAAGAGATGTGTAGTGAAATTGACAGAGATACAACGGTAAAATAACTCCAAAGATAACATTTAAGGATAAAAACATAATGCGTAGGCTACTGATGTACATGATCGCCTAGACCGCGGGTCATCACCCTCCATAAAAAGTGACTTGCTAGACAGGAGGGGAACGGCGGATCAAAAAGGAAAAAAATATGGCTGGAAAGATTGCGTGAGACTGGAAAGGCTAAGGAGACGCAATTGGGGGGGAAACGGAGAAAAGTCACGTTTCCCAAGTTGACATAAAAAGTAAGCAACTCGACAGAAGGGACCATAGATATGTTACGCCACAGTCATTTATTGGACGCTTTTGCGATACCAAGCCCTTGATTTGAATTCAGCGGCTAAACGCAGATGTTAGGAATATTACAAAAATTAAAAAGTACTTTTTTCTTAATATTAATGTTAGGATTATAAAAATTAGTTGGCCGGATGGCCTATTCTGAGCAGTGAACTAATATGTTCTTAATTTTACAGACGGATAGATAATATTGAAGATAATGACAAAAGACAGTGTAGTTTACATCATCGACAGACTGTATTGAATCTAAAAGTGTCGCTGTTTTGCACAAAAAGACACGACCTCGAGACGCAGGTGTTCAAATCTACTTGGTATGGAGGAGAGGGGATATTGTGGTGGCTGTGTCTAAAAATAACTTTTAACGACAAAATTTTGGAGGGGAGAGAAAGGTTGGTTCAAAAATCAAGTACATTTTGTAGAAACACAAGTAGAGACGGACAGACTAACAGATAAACATCCATACTTGACTGAAGCATGACTGAAATGACTTTAGTGTAGGAAATTTGAAATTCAAATAAACCTAGGCAGTGATTGGCCACAGACAATCATATCATTGGCGCTTAGACGCGGATTTGGGGTCATTTCTCAATAGTTGTTCAGTGATAGACACAGATTTTAAAGTGTGGTGATTTCCATATGAAAGAAAGTGTAAGAAGTTTAGGGACGCCATACTATAGCCAGCAGCTCAGCTGAGTTTTGCTAGCAATTCTGTGTTATTTATTCATAATCTGGTAAGATTGAAATTATTTCCTTATATATATTTTGAATATTGTTTCATGTTCGAGTGATTTGATACTGCCATATCGAAATCTAGCCTTACAAACAAGTAGGGATTTGCTCTAGACCCCCCGCCCAAGTCAGGGTCTAGGGACCAACAATGTACATAAACTCCAGCAAGGGTTAGGCAAGACAGATCAAGTGTTGAGAATAATGAAACATATTACCTATCCTCTTTTAGGGCAGACAACTAATAAATATTTTTCAGAATCTATAGTCTGGGAGGATCTATCTGATGTAAACCCACCATGGTAAATGTGCTGTTTGGTCAGAGAGATCTGACCTGTCTGTATGATGTGGTTGTTGTGTCAGTGTTGTGTCCAGACGTGGGTAGAGAATAGATTTTGACACATGGCCCATACTTTGCTTGCAGAGCTGTGAGTTTCTGTTGTCAACCAAGCAGTGTCTATTCAGTTGGTGACTTTACTCGAGTGTATCTGTGCAGTACTTGTGACAGAGACCACCATTATTGCCCGCCAGCACGGAGAGGTGGGACCACAAGATTTCAGCACCAGAGCTACAACTACCAGATGAGTGAGCCTCTGGTCTGCTGGACATTCACCAACACCGTTTAGTTACTAATACCCCCATAAAAATTCCCACCATTTTCTGGACACTGTGTAGTCAATATAGACAGGTGTGATGAGGCCACCCCAACAGCACAAACATTAACTATCCTCCCAAGTAGATGACTACTAGAACATTTTAATAAAACTAACTAGTATAGTACATATATATGTACACTATTACATTTATGATATAATATTCCATGCATTTCTTTTCATAATCTCTAAATCCTTTTAAGTTCTGGTCAACCTAAAAAATTGACACAGAACAAAATAAATGTAATATAATTCTATCAAAAAATTTTACACTATTGAGTTAGTTCAGTGTGTTGTAATATTTGTTAAATATTATTAGTTTTGTTAAATATCTGTGGGTATATCTATAACCTATTACACCACACTACATATCATAACCCTAGACACTTTACGTAGCCACATTCATAAAAAAAAAAATTAAGTGTGAGGTCGTAGTGGTAGCAAGAAAGGCCTTCTGACAATTCTCAACTACATTTTATCTCAGGAGCCTTCACAGCTGGCCTCATACATTACATTTAGTAATATCACCATCATACAATACCATCAAACACCACTACAAGATGGAATAATGTCGTTGAGCCTAGAAAATATAATAAAATGAAGGAAACTAGAAGGATAGAGGAGTCACGCTATGCTTTGCAAATTGAAAAGATTCCAAAGATGCAAATAGGAATAGGCATCAATGAGAACATATTAACCTGTGTATACCTATGTTTATTACTGTCAACATGCCATGTTTTGCAAGAACTTTTTACAAATTGTTTTAAAACCAATTCCTGTTGAAAGTTATTAAAAAGTCATTTCATTGAACACCAAGGCTGTTAAGAATCATTCAGTTGGAAAATTATGTTGAGCACTAAACCCAATTTAACAACGTTCGCTATACTACATCAATAAGAGAAGAATATCGAACCTGGTAACCCTAATTTAGGAGAGAAATCCAGATCTCTGGCGATTAAGCCAGTTAAACATCTACTCTCTGTTATATAAAAAGGAAAACTCTCAGTAATACATAAGAGACATTCTCCTGCCCCGGCCACAGTAATAATATATGTGGCATCACTGTAGTTCTTCATAGTCAGTCTTCTGTCCATAAATCTCAATCTTAGGCATCTTATACGTGGCAATGAAATATAATATAATCCTCTCCTCTCCTTAATTCTGGCCGTTGTGTCTAAAGGTTCGTGTAGACCACGAGGACCCAAGCATGCGGCAGCTCCCTTCCTCTTTAAAGGACACCATCCATACCCTGACTACTTTTCCCTCTATCCAGCTTTCCAAAGTCTGCACATAAGGTTTATTTCTGTTAGACGTCTGCTCAATCTACACTTCCATTCCTCACTCTGATGGTCTCCAATCTTTCCGGGGTTTTTTTTCTGGACAAGCGCACCTACCCTTCTATCATTACAGGGACTCACCTCTGTCTTGCAGAATTGTTTCTTCAACTCATTTCCTTTGAGTTTAACCAGTTCTTGGCCACGTCAATGGAGTCGATAATCGGTACCAAAATGGGACCTAGTTTTGCCTGCCTTTTAATAGGCTACCTGGAGTATCGGGTGTGGCAGCAGTATCCAGGACCTTTTCCATCTACATATCATAGATGTATTGGCGATGGCATAGATCTCACCGATGTGAGAAGCTGACCTATCTAGGTTCATTAACCTCATTAACAAATCCCACCCTGCTTTCAAATTCACATCTCAGTCAATTTCCTGGGCATTGTTTTCATTATCACTCCCCCTCCCCCACCTCAATACTCATGTGTACTGCAAACACACCGTTGCACACAGTTACCTTTTGTACACTTTTTTTTTCATCCTCGTACTTGTGACTCCTTGCTTTTCTGGCCACTTCTCTGCCTCCGTTCTTTATACCAGGACGATGATCACTTCTAAGCCGAGCACAGGAAACGCTGAACTTCTTCCGCAGGAGACGGTATCGAGAGGATATTCTCACTTCTGACTTAGAGCGTGTTCTCCCTATCTCACGTCTAAGGCTGGGTGCAGACGAGCGTGTCTTGCTGCGCGTTTCTCGCGCGTGACGAATGAAAGAGTAGGGATTTACAGACAGTCTCGCCCGGCTGAGCAGCCTGTAAATCCCTACTCTTTCATTCGTCACGCGCGAGAAACGCGCAGCAAGAAACGCTCGTCTGCAAGGGCCCTAAAGGCCATCAAGCGCAGCCACAAAACCTCCGATAGAGTCACGGTAATATTGGCCTATCACCCACACAGCGCTGCTGTTAAGAGGATCCTCTGTGGCCACCTACCTCTTCTCCAAGCTGATCTAGTAGCCAGGAAGTGTTCAATGAGCAACCCTTGCTGGCTTATAGACATGATATTTTGTCATAGAATTTGAAGACAGTGATAAGTAAGACCGATTACAAACACCCTCCTATTTGCACCCTGCGAGTCATAAATCACAACCAGCATTGCCACTATTTATGGATTCGTTTCAGTGGACTTGGGTACCACAGAGCATGCAGAAAGTGTCCCTACCTATCTTAATGATTTGAACAAAACAACATGTAATCCAGATAGCACGGCAACATCCGTTACGCTGGACCTGTGGAAGGATTTCAGGACTCGTTGGTTCAGGTTGCAAGTTAATGATCCAAGTATGTTTTTGTTAAACCGTTAAATTTGTCTTAATGTTGTAAAGTTAAATATATTGTTAATTTCTCATGTAATGTGTAACTGAATTTAGAAAGAAAATATTTTAAAGAATATCATAGCAAGCTTATTACATAATTGTTCAATAGCGTAAAAAAGAATGAACGAAGCGGTTTGACTAGATGAGAAATTGATGATAAGAGCCAGGTAAGTGCCAGTGGAACAGGAGATGAGAAGGTGCTGGAGATTTATAGGACACACATTGATGAGAGAACTGGAGACAGACATGGAGAGAATAAAGAAGATACGGTAAGATCTTGAACTGATGATGATGATGATGATGATGATGATGATATAAATAACAATGTCTCAGGTCGTAATCTTATCTCTTTTCTGCCTGTCTAGCATATTTAGCGAGCAAGACGGTCATGAATTGCGAGCCTTCTTAAGATTCAGTAAAAGGGGTGCAGAACGTCTGAAAGCTTGAGAAACACTGGTATAAATTGTTTAGATTTCATGTCAACAGCTAAGATGATAAATGAAGAATTAGAGAGAAGAGCTAGTGAGTTATAATACTCAAAGATAAAGAGAATACATGTAATGAAAAGACGTACACTTGAAAACATCGTGGCAGCGGCAGAGAGAGAGAGAGAGAGAGAGACAGACAGACAGACAAACAGACAGAGAGAGAGAGAGAGAGCGATAGAGAAAGGTGAGGATTAAAAATGCAGAAAAAAGGGATAACCGTAAGACAGGAGTAACAGAAGTTATGAATGTGTCACGGATTGCCTCCCTTAGCTCTGCAGTAGTGATCCACCAGTGGCCAAAACTCAAGAGTATCTAAAATGGGTCGTCAAATGTGTCTACCTTCGTACAAGATTACTCTTAGCAGAGTTTTAGATAGAAGGGTACAGACGCTTCTATCTCACGGGAGTTTTTCTAGATATTTCCGAAGTCAACAATCATAGTTGATTCAGTTATTAAGTGTGAAAGCAAACGTATGAGCAAGACTCTTACATATTGTTATGATTAAAATTTATAACGATTGTGCCTATTATAGGTTTAGCTCAACAGGGCTCTTTGTTTATTTTATACGGGTCACTGATAAAGACGGGTGAGCGACGTTAAGCCAATATGCTTGGCTGGCTCACGGGAAACTAGGGGAGAAGTGCGGGCGAGATTCGAGTGTGTGTCATGGCTAGTGGACGTATGTGTTTGAGCTCCTGCTTGTTAAAGTGTTCAAAATGGAGTTCGGTTATTACTAATACATCACGATCTTTGGTGAGATGTATCTAGTCATCTAGTTAGTTATCTGTATGGACAAGAAGTATAATTGCTCAGTGTCGAGTGTTAATATAAATTCATCTAATTGGGATCTAAAGGACAGCCTTCCTGAAATGGACTGGCTGCCTACGGTATTTCGTCTACTGCATATTATCTTCCATTATATGTTGGCATGAACTGTATTCTAGGTGGAGCTGCGTGCAGTCATAAATAAAGTGTATTTCGTCCATTTCGTACATTGTGACTCAAATCATTCTGAGTGGTGTTGGCTGGTTGCGGTGTCTAAGAGATTTGCTACCCTAGACGTCATCTTGGCTACAGGAACCATTCTGTTATAACATATTTACATTAACAATACAAAAGACACGCAACATATATATATATATATATATATATATATATATATATATATATTTATATATTTATATATATATTTTTATATATATTTTTATATATATTTTTATATATATGTATATATAGGGTCATCACTGGGGCAATGAAATCAACGCCTATAGTGGAAATGGAAAAAATGGGGAGGGTACAAGCACTGAGAGAACGCAGAGACACGAAAGTGCAAACACAGGCAGAAAAGTTCATCTGTATGCCGAGCCATCCAATGAAGGACAGATTCCAAAACCTAGCCATGGGGCGATTGAAAAGAAGCAGCTTTATCCACCAGGCCAAACGATTTCGTAGACAAACCTCAGACCTGCCTGAAGTTGACAGCAACCTAAAGTCTGTTCCAGAACAAACCCATTGGAGAGAGGAGCCTGGACTACCAGTACACATCCAGACAAAAGTGAAAGGAATATTCGACAGGGATGAACAGAACAGCGTGCAACGTAGGACAGTCACTCTCAGTTTCCTGGATGGTGAATACCCACAGGACCTCTGGGTCCGAGTATACACGGATGGGTCAGCACAGAATGCAGTAAAGAATGGAGGAGCAGGAGTGTACATAGAATACCCAAACAACACTAGGGATACGGTCAGAGTACCAACGGGGAAATTCTGTAACAACTATGATGCAGAAGTCCAGGCAATCAAGGTGGCAACTGAGAAACTACTGAACACCAATCTCGGTCCACAGCCTGTAGTATTCCTGACAGATGCAAGATCAGCACTCCAAGCACTTCAGTCCAGAAAATTGCCAGGTATACAAGCCATACTTTCTGAACTGTGCAACCAGCGCAGGGTCGCCATGCAGTGGATACCGTCTCATTGTGGAATACCAGGAAACGAGAGAGCCGACCGACTGGCTAAAGAAGGTGCTACAAACGAGCAACCGGATGTACCAGTTACGTACCATCAGAAAAAAAGATGCTCAAATCAATCAGAAAGTCACCAACACAGGATGACTACCAAGCTATGAACAGATCAGAACAAATTGTCATTCTGCGCCTCAGAACAGGACACAACCCACTCCGCAGCCACATGTATACAAAATTCAAGATTGGCAATTCAGCCATGTGTACATGTGGACAGGCACCCCAGACTGCGAAGCACGTACTTTAAGATTGCCCCGAATATGATATATTGAGGCAAACCCACTGGCCCAGAGAAACAACACTGGAAGCAAAACAAAACTACACGGACCTCTGTATGAACTACAAAAGACAGTGAAGTTTATACAAGAAACAACATTGCTTATATAGACAATATATTTCAAGCGAACGAAAGAAGAAGAAGAAGATAAGAGTCTTGCTGATACGTTTGCTTTCACACTTATAATAACTGAATCAACTAAGATTGTTTAGCTTTAAAATAACATGAAGCACATTTAATAATCAATTTGATTTAACAGGTTAAAATATAGATGAAATGATGACGAATTTTAGAAGTAAATCATTTTTGTTATCTGTAATAATTATACAGAGATAGCCCCGCGGAAGCGATTATCTACTTTTCACGGATGTCTTTGCTCCATCCCTCTTACGGCTTTCTGTTTCATCGATCGTACGAGATCATATTGTACAAACGTAGATCGCCTTCTATCAAAGGTGCCTAGACAACTCAGTGATAAAAGTATTATCCGCTTCCGGGTCTAATTAACCTGGTATTATTACGGTTCACCTGGCAAAACGTAAACAAGTATGAAAGTGGTCACAGCAAACAAAATGAATGAAGATGCATACAATATGCCAAGTAAAAAGCGGATGAAGGAGTGAGAGAGGGGCTAAAAGTACATGTACATACGTTTTGTCACATAATGATATAAAAGACTGAAAAATGATCCCCTACTCCTAGGGTGACGTAACGTGCTTCTATATCGAAATTATCAATACATTTAAAGATAGGCTGGGTTGTTATTGTTGAGATATGTCTATATGTGTAAACATACGTTATGTTTGTCTGATAGTGAATTTATTCTATTTTAAAATTTATTTCAATGTTCGTTCCTATATCTTGATTCTTCTTCTTTGATCCTTAGTCACCGACTGCCAAAGCAGAAAAGTCAAGTAAACAGAAGAAAGTGAAAGAAACAATGAAAGTGAAAAATACCAACAAAATGATACATAATTTTATTTTCCACTTGCATTCACTGAAACTTGCTCACGGCATAATTTTGCCCCTCGACCGTCCATTTCTTGGCATAATTCAGACCACGATTTTTTCTTAACTTCCTTGTCTTTCAAATGGAGCATGATTGTCAATGACGCAATGGTCACGTTATTGCAAACTTGGAAAATCTATAGTCAATTAGATATTAATTTAATCTCTCCCACGAAAATTCCCCTTCAGTATAGTAATACTGCAGGCTAGACATTTTGTCTCTTTGTTCTACGTCTACGACGAGATAATAATTCACAAATAAGAATTCTCAGACCGGAGTAGAGATCACTTTTTACCTCTCAGCTTTAGAACACCTGTCATCTGGCTTGCTACCCAATCGCCATGGCAAATGATGAAAGACGCGTATTATCATGCATCACAATTAACAGTGGAAATTAATTTGCTATACCTATCTCTGAATTGGAGAATGGCTTAAACCGTGTAACAAACGAGGAGTGAATAAATGTAGTAAAAAGCAAAAGCTGTTTACCTTACTCTAAGTGTTAATTTCAGAAATAAAGACCAGTGTTAAGACTAATTCAAGTGTTAGAAATTATTCAACAGTTAGAAATAATTCACTTGCTTGAAATAGCAGTAATTGTAGACACAATTCAAATAATTCTAGTAGAGAACAGACCAGAATAGAGTGACAGCAGTGGGTTCTGGGTGGTCATATCAGGTGCTGTTAATACTGCTGTTTTGGTAGATTGGAAGTGTCCATGTGCCCATCCTACCAAGCGTGAGAACCAATGCCGGAATGAAAACAAAGCCGTATGTTTACAAGTCTAAATATATTTCTTACTGTATTTTGCTAACTTCAGATGAATTAACGTTGATTAGCTTGTATTGACTTGTCCGGGACCTCAAGATGCAGCAATAGTGAATGCAGTCAGCGACTCATAGCTTGACTGCCTGCGTCAGGACCAGCGAACCAGAGCTGGTCAAGACCGCGCTCCACCTCCACGATGTGTCGACCGAAAGGTGCAGATATCACAGCTTAGGCGCAAACAGACACAACGCAACCACCGTCCTTTTCAGGACGAACGAGGAAGAAGAAGAAGAAGAAGACTTGTCCATTGTCAATCTGTATTATTTATTGTAATTATGAACATTTAATATTTGTCAGCACAACTACAAGCCTTAGAGTTGTACAACTGATTATTCTCAAATTCACGTCCCATATTAGGTTGTTATTGACATAACTGTCAGGCAGAAACTAATGACCTATTTCTCTTCATAAGTTCTCGAGGATAGTGGGTGATATCAACGTTTCTCTAGCTATTTCATTTTTCTTCAGCTAACGTTAGTTGCCTTCCATTTAGTCCTCTGTAATCTTATTCTTTAGAAATGCTCTCTTAGATTCAATGAACGGAAATCAAATTTCGTGAACGTTTTTGGATAATAGACTGAAAAGTATTAAAAACGTTGGATAATAGACTGAAACGTGTTACAAGCGCACCACTATTACTATGGTCTGATCGCGACCAGCCGGTTAAAAAAAAAACGGGGAATAGAATATCCCCGTGTTTTCCGGGAGATAAAGAATGAAGTGCTGCCAGTAAACCAACTGAATGATGAAACGAATTGCAAATCGTGCTAACCACGTGAAAACAATAGTACTGGCACGTTCAGCACAATTGCTAACAATTGTCCCAGACAACGAGCACGCGTGCATTCAGTATATCGTTAAGAAGTGGCTGAGTCAAAACACCGACTACGTGTGCATGAAATGCCACGACTGACTGAAGCCGACCGCCAACGAGCATTGGTATGACAAAGGCCGGAATGCGCTTGCGAGACATTGCCAGAATTATGCATTGCCATCACAGTACTATAGTACGCCTTATTGAACTTTACCGAACAAATGGCAGTACCCGGGATAGACTTCGGAGTGGGCAACGGATGACCACCCTTGCAAAAGATCATCATATCGTGCTGAGTCACCTACGGAATCGATCACTCCCAGCAAACCAAACAACGCTAGCAGTAAAGAAAGAAGTGGACAAGTCTCGCCAAGTACCGTCAAACGACGACTAAAAGCAGCAGGCATTACTCTAAGGCGACATTACGTGAAACCAAACTTCACACACAGACAATCGTCAACAGATCTGCAATAGTCACACATATCAGTTCGACAAGACAGCAGTGGACTAGTGTACCATTCACAGACGAGAGCAGATTCAACTTATCATTTGCTGACGAACGTCAGCGGGTTTGGTGACGGTGCAGAGTGCGCTATGTAGATTGCTGTGTACATCGGAACAACTGATTTTAGGGTGGCAGTGTTCACATTTAGAGTGGATTCAGTTATCATCATCGTCTGCCTCGTCACATCTTCCATGGGAATGTCAGTGGTGTGACTGTTACGCACGGATCATTATTATTTTTCGTTTGTATAAACATTTTTCATATGTATGATCATTTTTTTGACTGAAGTGTGTATTATGTTTTCTATGGTCAAAGGGACATAATCCGAGTTATCGAAACTACAATTTTTAGGAGTTGCCTTCTCTTGTATAGAGACACGTTCGGTCTATAATTTCTTGAACGAAGCGTGACCACATCTCCTTATTTGGTAGTATCAGTCAACTATGGTAGATGTCTGAAACCTTTCTTAACGCTTCTTTTCATGACCATAAAAGGCGCGACTGTGTAAGACTTTTATCTCGAATGTTCTTCGAATCGTCTTATTGTGAACGGCAACTCAGAGATTGTCGTTCTGCGCATGTCAAAAACCGGGAGTTCGTTCTGTGTGTTCCGCCCAGTGGGGCAGTTTAGAAATGGTTTAAGAAGCGAGCAGACGCAACTGCGTCTTGTGATTCTCTGAGGGAAATACAGTGTCTTAGTGAGTTAGTTAGCTAACTAGACTATTTCCCAGTATTATGCAGCCTGCCTGGAGGCATATGTTCATGGTTGATTTTCCGAAATAAGGTAATTCCTCTTGTATCGAACTTTATGCTATCGTCTAGAGGTTCGTCATTTTGTCGCCTATTTGCTCGCCTGTGTGATGCAAAATGGAGAGGTACTTTGACTAGGATTAAGTCACCAGTATCTGTATACCTGAACTAGTTAAATATATATGGGTCGCTCTAGACCAACAAGACTGTTGTCTGTGTGCCAGGATTCGTTATATCAGAGATCACGTCCAAGTCAGATGGTTAGACTTAGGAACATTATAAAGGTCGAGCTGACCTGTAGCCCATGTATGCTATTCACGTGCAGACAGTGAACGGACTTATTGTATACAACTGATCTGCTAGCATCAGAATGGGAGCATTTATTATTGTTTATGAACATTGAAGATCTGTAGCTGACACTGTTGCAGAAGTTATAGAAATTATTATTATTTATACAGCTTCACGAACTAGCACTCGATGATTGATGAATTTCTGAATCTATTGAACTGTGATGTCTTATGACGCATATATACAACAGCTATCATTGCTGACTACAGAAGTGTTTTCAATGTGCCATATCATCTTGCTGAACTCGTTAACCATGTTGATGTCATAAGTATCATGACTGTTTTGTGGCGTGCAATAAATGAAAGAAACTTATACAACGAAGTTACCCTTTCTATGACTCTACACGTCATGTTGCCTGTGTGATAACCCATTGAACTGTTCCACTACCACATACACAGCAACATCCTAAATCAGAGAAGACACCTACATCTTACACTTTAACACCAGGTGTCGATAAGGGTGGCAAGTTACCACTTCAGCACAAATCCACCCTTATCATTTTTGGTGGCCAGAGCTGGTTCTATCATCTGATATTTTGGCGCACCATATCATTTTTGGTGGCCATAGGTTGGTTCACTCTGATTCCAGCTATCAAGGGGGTCAGCAAACCCAGACATCATCATCATACTAGATACAACTACAGCATCAACTACCACCTTACAAGAAATTTTATTGAAAGTATCCGGATTTTCTGACAGTTGCTGATTTTGAAACTACCCGGCGCTGCTCGGCAATATTGAAGTTTATGTAAAATTAGAAGGACAAGTACCGAGCGAATGGATTTCCTGATCTGGTGAAAAGAAGGACAAGTGCCGTAACAACTGTTCCGGTCTCAGGGGTACTGTTGCGGGTTCAGAAGGTCAAGTGCCGGTTAAATCAATTTAGAAGATTCAGAAGGTCAAGTGCCGTAACAACTGTTGCAGTATTAGAAGCTCATTTCCTTCGTCATGGCTGTTTATGGGAGCAGAAGTTAATCAACGTTGGATCATTATCCTCAGAATGCTGATTACATCCTGTTCTGCACCGTGCTGACGCTGGATTTATAGAAGTTAAGTGGCCTGTTTTGTTTGTGAACTGTGCCCTTATGTTCTAACTGAGCCTTCTGTACTTTCACACTTTCTCCTATTGTTTTCATGATACATGTTTATATGTTATATGTTATTTGTTATTTGTACATTTGATAATACAAGTTGGTGTCAACTCCTGTTTCCCACAGAGATTGGGTTCAACATAGAGATTATACAAGCACTTTATTAAGTCTTGTTGCTATTTAACATTGAAATAAGATAATTAATTATTTCAGGTTCTGTACTCACATTTTGGACATCATGTCTACATTTGAGTACTTTATTGAGCAGGGTAAAGCCCTTGGGAAGACAGGTGATAAATTAGAAGAATTTGCGACTGTTCAATATGCCAAGGCATTGAAGTCGGAAGAAAAGAAAATGAAAGAACAAACTGAACAAAAGAGAATAGAGGCTGAAATAGAACAAAAGAAACTGCAGATGCAGGTGGAGGAAAAAGATTTCAAATGGAAATGGAAAAACAAAAAAGAGACGCTGAAAATAAGAGACTTGACAAAGAAGCTGAAAGAAAAAAGTTACAGGCCCAGGCTGAAGCTGAAAATAAGAGACTTAAAAAAGAAGCTGAAAATAAGAGACTTGAAAAAGAAGCTGAAAATAAGAGACTTGAAAAAGAAGCTGAAGAAAAAGAGTTACAGGCCCGGGCTGAAGAAAGAAAGTTACAGGCTGAGGCTGAAGAAAGAAGGTTACAAAGAGAGGCTGATGAGAGAAAAGCAAAAATGGAACATGATGAAAAAGTCTTAGCTTTAGAGTTAGAGAAGTTAAAGTTATTGAACACTGGTAATGCTAATGAGGCAAATAAGGTGTCAAATAAGACTAATGCTAAGGATTTCAAGCTTAATCTACCAGCATTTAATCCCTCAATCGATGATATAACATTTTATCTAGATAGATTTGAAAGTGCATGTAAGGTGCATAATATAGATAAAACATTATATGTGTATCATCTGTCCAAGATACTTAGAGGTGATGCTTTGACTTTGTTGAGTATGGTAGATGTGCCTGACAAAAACAACTATGAGGTTGTCAGGGCGGCATTGTTAAAGAAGTACCAACTTAACGAGGACGGATATCGTCTTAAATTTAAAACCATGTTACCAGAAACTGGAGTTGAATTCTCTGAATTCATCTCAGGCATCCGTCTTACTTTTTTACGATGGGGTTGAGTTGTCTAAGACAGAAAATACATTTGAAGCTCTTATGGATTTACTACTTAGAGATAAGGTTATGTCTTCTGTTAATGAAGCTTTTCTATCTTTTCTTCATGAGCGTAAGCCTAAAAACATAAAAGAAATGGACGAATACTGTAGCCAGTATGTTACTGCGCATCCGCACATAACCATTAGTAACTCTACGGTGAAAGAAGGTCTGCCAGTTGCTTCGGCAGCACCTTATGGCCCAAATTTTATGCGTAAATTTCAGGGTAACCAGAAAAATTTCAATAAAAAGAGTAATCGTAATTATGCCCAGAACCATAGTGATCAATTCCAGGGTGATTCTTCTTCCCAGAACTGGAGACAACCTAATACTACACGTTATTCTACTCCGGTTAACTTTAGAAATTTTCACAAAGGTAATCGGTATAGAGGAAAATATTTTATGCAGAGACCTCAATACCAAGATAATAGAGGTTCTCAACAGCATAGAGATAGTAATGACAGTTATGGAAACTGGAACTCAAACCAGGATAAAAATTACAGTAGGGACTTTAATGATAATTGCAGAGGCAATAATGGTCGCGGTAGATCGCAACATAAGAGAAAAAGATATCAACAGACAAACTCTGTTCAACAAGAATCTCAGGGAGCAGATAAACAGGTTAATAATGATAAAGACCATAATGCTATCGGATGCTCATCTTTTTGATTTTGGTAGGGCAAATAAATGTATCCAATGCAGTACTTTATTTGATCCGAAAACCGTTAGTACTTTAAGCTGTGGTCATCCTTTGCCCGCTCTTCCTGCTAATGTTGCTCATGATGGGAGAGGTTCTCTTATATTACATAAGGGGCTAGTAAATAGTAATCCAGTCTCAGTGTTGTTTGATTCTGGATGTACTACTGTCGGCGTTAGGCAATCTCTTGTAGATCCATCCTGTGCTACAGGAAAAGTCATCAAATGTGTCACATTTGGTGGCACGTTAGAAAAGTATCCTACTGCTATAATACACATTGCTACTCCTTTCTTCACGGGAGAGGTCCACGCGTGTCTACTTCCAAACCTATTGCGGACCTTATTATTGGTCGTATTCACGGAGTTAGGGAATGTACCCCACAGCAGATTGCTGTTTGGGAAGAGCAAAACATTGAAGCTACCAATGCGGTGGTCACAAGAGCACATGCTCTGGATCCACCTCAAACTTCATTAACTAATAATGATGAAGTAAATGACCAAGATAGTCACTTGACTATTACACGTGACTCATTTATCAAATTGCAAGAAGAAGATCCTTCTTTACAAAAATTCTTCATTCTAGCAAAAAAAGGTGATCCTAATCAGAACACTAATAGGAAATCTTGGATTTCTATGAAGAACGGCGTACTTGTACGTATGGTACAAGACTCGACTACGTCCACTCATTCACAAATTCTTGTGCCTAAGAGCATGAGATTGCAAATATTGCAACATGCTCATGACTCGCAATGTGCTGGACATATGGGTTTTTCCCGTACAAAGTCGAGGGTTCTTGCGGCTTTCTTTTGGCCATTTGTGAGCAAGGACATACGAATGTACTGTCGCTCTTGCAAAGTATGTCAGGAGGTCAAATCTAAAGGACCACGACATGCTGCGCCTATCCAGGCTGCTGACATTCCTATTCGCCCTTTTCAAAAAAAATGGCAATAGATATTATCGGTCCTTTTAGAATTAAGTCGGCTAGAGGACATCAATTTATCCTTACATGTGTCGATATGTGCACACGTTGGCCAGAGGCAATACCTCTCAAGAGCATCTCAACTGCTGATATCGCAGACGCTCTTTGGCTGATATTTTCTCGCTTGGGTTTTCCCGGAGAAATATTGTCAGACCATGGCACTCAACTTATATCAGACACTATGTCACAGGTAATGTCTATGCTACACATTAAAAGGTCTCTCAGCAGTATCTATCACCCAATGTCTAATGGGTTGGTCGAACGTTTAAATAGGACTCTGAAAACTTTACTTGGTAAAATAACTGAGGATCATCCTCAGGATTGGGACAGGGTCTTACCCGCGGCTCTCTCTTTGCGTATAGAGAGGTCCCCAATGAACATACGGGGTTTTCCCCTTTTGAACTTGTCTTTGGCGCGCAACCGCGCGGCCCTATGTCTTTACTTCACGATCTAATCACTGCCGATAATATTAGCGATGAGACTCAATCTTCTTATGAGTACGTCATTGCTCTTAGGCAAAAGATCATCGAGGCATGCAAACTAGCAACTTCGTCTTCAGAATTTGCTAAAGAAAAGGCAAGGCAGTTTGCAAATAAGAATAGATGTCTACGACAACTTTGTCCAGGTGACAAAGCTCTCGTTCTACTTCCTTCAAGGGAGAACAGACTTCTAATTGCATGGAAAGGTCCATATGCAATAGTCTCCAAAATTTCTGATGTCGACTATGTTGTCGATATTGATGGAAAGCATAAAACTTTCCACATAAATATGCTCACAGAATTTTATGAAAGACCTGACTATTTGCAGCCTATTTTCCAGGCTACGGACAATTCACAAGCAACTCATGGTCAGTACTCATCTCTGTCAGTTATACAGGATGAGGAAACTACTTTTTCTGATGTCAATCTTCCTCTTTCTATGGTCCCACTTTATTCTACGGAATCTTGGAAAAACGTGACCGTTTCTCCAAATCTTTCCGCTGAGGAACATCGACAAGTTTCTTCGATGTTGCAAACATTTCAGGATGTTCTTACAGACATCCCGGGACACACACATGTCATAGAACATGACATTGTGCTAACTGATCACAATCCTATCAGAGTCAGACCATATCCAATACCTATTCATTTCCAGTCTCAAGTCGAAAAAGAGTTGGATGAAATGATACGTTTGGAAATCATTGAACCATCCACTTCAGCATACTCTTCGTCTATGGTTATTGTTCGAAAGAAGGATAATAACATTCGCATTTGCGTAGATTATCGCAAATTGAACCAAGTTACGAAGTTCGATGCTGAACCTATGCCTTCATTAGAAGAGCTACTCAATAAACTTTCTAATTCTAGATTCTTTACCAAACTAGATTTGTCTAAAGGTTATTGGCAAGTCCCGCTAACTGAACGTGCCAAACCTTTTACAGCTTTTTCTACACCTAGGGGTTTATTCCAATGGAATTTCATGCCTTTTGGTCTTATGAACGCCCCTGCTACATTCGTACGCATGATGCGGCGAATTCTCGCATATCGTACAGATGTCATAGCATACCTAGATGATATCTGTCTATTCAGTGATTCTTGGGAAGATCATTATTTGGGTTTATACGAATTACTGTCTACTCTTCGCGAGTATAACTTGACTGCAAAACCCTCTAAAGCCTTTATAGGATTTAGCGAGATTTCTTTCCTAGGTCATCGGGTTGGTCATGGTCTTTTAAAGACAGAGGACCACAATGTTTCAAAAATACTTAACATTTCGGTCCCTAAGACGAAGAAACAAGTAAGGAGTCTATTAGGTTTGATTCAATTCTACGGACGATTCATTCCGAATCTGTCCTCCATTATGGCACCGCTTTCTACTTTATTGAAGAAAGGGTCGCCTAATCTGATCCGCTGGTCTAAAGAATGTCAATCCTCATTGGACCAGGTTAAAGCCCTATTTTCATCTCCACCTATTCTTAAGTTACCTACTATTGAGAAGACTTTTGTTCTTCGAAGTGACGCCTCGTCAACAGGGATTGGGGCAGCACTAATGCAGGAGTATTCTGATACTTTGCATCCGGTGATGTATATCTCTAGGAAATTAAACGCTGCAGAAAAGAATTACTCGGTTTTAGACCGTGAGTTATTGGCTATGGTATGGTCTATTCTGAAGTTACAAAGATTTCTTCTAGGCGCACATTTCATTGTGGAAACCGACCAGAAAGCGCTTACTGCTATTCAGAGCAAAAACTTGAAGAGCTCGAGGTCCACTCGTTATGCCATAGCTCTTCAACCATTTCATTTCTCGGTTCGAGCTATCCGTGGTTCGGATAATGTAATGGCAGACATTCTGTCCAGATGTCCACACGATTCCACATGATTCTTCTGTCATATATATATATTTCCTGATATACAGTCCAATGTTATAATGACATGTTAGTAGATTTTGTCTCACTTTTTTTTTTTTGAGGGAAATTTATAACATTGTACCATGTAATTATCTAAGAAGGCTTAGTTAGTGATATACGGGCCAAAAGATCACTCGGCCACATTTAAATAAATTATTTTCAGGATTGTATTAAGAAATTTACCAGTTGTCTTTAAGATTTGTGTTATTGATATTTTCGCAGCACATCATTGAAGTCTGCGAGTTTATGTCCATTGTGGAACTTTGAGGATATCAAGTCCTGTCCTACATTGGGAGCGGATGATGTCCACATCTTCTTCTATTGAATGTTTTGTGTCACCGAAGAGCAACACATGTATTACTTATTAATTACTGTTACTTTATATAATGTAATAATATAGTGCGGTATATTAGTAAATTACACCGCTATTTGCAACACATTGTATGATAACACATAATATATTTAATTTCATATATTGGTATGAGTATAATTTGATTGTCATTATGTTGTTGCCATCATTGTGGCGTGTGTTGGTGGCACCTTCCTGGAATATATCAGCGTATACTTAGATAAATTTTTTCTCTAAGGATCTGAGATATGATCTCAGTGTCGCTCCATGCGTTGAGCTAATTTGTTAGGTAAATATCCACGCATCATACGTGCGTTAGGAGCCTAGATTTTTTCCGGCTCCAGGATTTAAAAAAAAAAAAAATGTTTCATTTTTTTTTTCCAGGGAGGGTGCGGTAATGTTACGCACGGATCATTATTATTTTTCGTTTGTATAAACATTTTTTCATATGTATGATCATTTTTTTGACTGAAGTGTGTATTATGTTTTCTATGGTCAAAGGGACATAATCCGAGTTATCGAAACTACAATTTTTTAGGAGTTGCCTTCTCTTGTATAGAGACACGTTCGGTCTATAATTTCTTGAACGAAGCGTGACCACATCTCCTTATTTGGTAGTATCAGTCAACTATGGTAGATGTCTGAAACCTTTCTTAACGCTTCTTTTCATGACCATAAAAGGCGCGACTGTGTAAGACTTTTATCTCGAATGTTCTTCGAATCGTCTTATTGTGAACGGCAACTCAGAGATTGTCGTTCTGCGCATGTCAAAAACCGGGAGTTCGTTCTGTGTGTTCCGCCCAGTTGGGGCAGTTTAGAAATGGTTTAAGAAGCGAGCAGACGCAACTGCGTCTTGTGATTCTCTGAGGGAAATACAGTGTCTTAGTGAGTTAGTTAGCTAACTAGACTATTTCCCAGTATTATGCAGCCTGCCTGGAGGCATATGTTCATGGTTGATTTTCCGAAATAAGGTAATTCCTCTTGTATCGAACTTTATGCTATCGTCTAGAGGTTCGTCATTTTGTCGCCTATTTGCTCGCCTGTGTGATGCAAAATGGAGAGGTACTTTGACTAGGATTAAGTCACCAGTATCTGTATACCTGAACTAGTTAATATATATGGGTCGCTCTAGACCAACAAGACTGTTGTCTGTGTTCCAGGATTCGTTATATCAGAGATCACGTCCAAGTCAGATGGTTAGACTTAGGAACATTATAAAGGTCGAGCTGACCTGTAGCCCATGTATGCTATTCACGTGCAGACAGTGAACGGACTTATTGTATACAACTGATCTGCTAGCATCAGAATGGGAGCATTTATTATTGTTTATGAACATTGAAGATCTGTAGCTGACACTGTTGCAGAAGTTATAGAAATTATTATTATTTATACAGCTTCACGAACTAGCACTCGATGATTGATGAATTTCTGAATCTATTGAACTGTGATGTCTTATGACGCATATATACAACAGCTATCATTGCTGACTACAGAAATTGTTTTCAATGTGCCATATCATCTTGCTGAACTCGTTAACCATGTTGATGTCATAAGTATCATGACTGTTTTGTGGCGTGCAATAAATGAAAGAAACTTATACAACGAAGTTACCCTTTCTATGACTCTACACGTCATGTTGCCTGTGTGATAACCCATTGAACTGTTCCACTACCACATACACAGCAACATCCTAAATCAGAGAAGACACCTACATCTTACACTTTAACACCAGGTGTCGATAAGGGTGGCAAGTTACCACTTCAGCACAAATCCACCCTTATCAGATGTGACTACCGGAAGCCGGGAAATAAGGCGCAAGTTTCGTCAGTTAGCATCTAGCTATTGTCCTGGTAGGACAGTATTTTCTCTTTGCCAGCGAGTTAGCTGTGAAGTTCATGTGATGGACTATTTGTTCTAAGTGCTTGCCATATTTCGGTCCTGATGGATTATTACGTTGTTATTCTAGTACAGTGTAGTGTCTAGATTGTATTTGCTACAGGCCGTAGATTTATAAGTTGTCAATGAGTGGGGGGTACCATTGTCACAGTTTTGCCGCTCAAGGTGAGCGATAGTCATTGAAGTGTTTTTTTTCAGTGTAAGTCGTACTGTCGTGTATTATACTGATAGACGAAGTTGTTAAGGCAAGTTACATTGGCATTTTATTATTATATTGTATTTCATGCGTTTGTTGCCGTGTGAGGCTTAATGTATTGTGCATAATATTAAAGGGAAATACTTGTAGAAGGTGTTGATTACTTATGTCAGCCATTGTTGTGTGGTCATACTTCTAGAAGAACGAGCTTATAATTGTTATTATAAATCCACACTACAGTGGTGCAACCATAGTAAATTGGTTCTTGACAATGAGTAAATAGAAAAATGAATAACGACCATAAATATGTAAAAATTGTTTCACAACTATTTTTTACCGTTGACATTGGTGCGTTTTTAATAAGCTTCAGTATATTATAGAACGTATCTTCCTTTTATTCGCTAAGAAAGTCAAACACTTCTAGACAAGCGTTAATATAATACAGTTCGAAGAAACAAACGCTGAGATTAAACCAATGTTTCTTCCACAGTAAATTGACGTAGTTGTACAAGTTTTCCTCCATACTCTTGCGATTCTTACGCCGGCAACATCGACATTTAGAATTCTGGATAACGGCGGCGTTAACAAGTTTTGACATTTCCTTAGCATTACATTCTTGTTGTGAACAGCAAAGCTAATTACTGGCACAGAATTACTTGGCACACATACTATACTATATACCAACTGTTGCCAGAGATAATATACAACTTCACCCCACGGCACATCATAACACAAGTCAACGTAAAAACCAAGACAAATGCAATAATGATCAGTTGATCATCATCATCGTCACCCTCATCATCATTATCTTTCAGGTTCCGAAGGAGCATAAGTCATGCAAAGTCTCGTGCAATCAACTAAAGTCTTTTTATGTCTTCTTAATTCCCTTCTTGTCCTTCACCAGTTCTCTTCCCTGTCTTCTTTGGTGTCCTTCTACATCTTTTATCCTCGGAATTACAGAACAAGGCATGCTTGGTAATGCTATCAGCGTCTTCTCAGTGTGTGGTGGTCCTATCAATCTCCAGCGTCTTCTCAGTGTGTGGTGGTCCCATCCATCTCCAGCGTCTTCTCAGTGTGTGGTCCTATCAATCTCCAGCGTCTTCTCAGTGTGTGGTGGTGTGATAAATTTAACCGTGATACAACGTTAAAATATCTCCAAAGATAAAATGTAGGGATAAAAAATAATGCGTAAGCTACTAGAAGACATGATCGCCCATGCCGCGGGTCACCACCCGCCATGGAAACTAACTTGTTAGACGTGAAGGCAAAACGTTTACCCTTGTAGACGGGATGAGAACGGAGATCAAAAAGAAAAATATGACTGAACACGTGCTTGAAACTAGCAAGGCTAAAAAGACGCAATTGGTGGGGAAAGGAAAAAAATTCACGTCCCCAAGTTGACACAAGGTAAAGAAATTGACAAAAGGGACCTTAGCTATTATACGCAACAGTCATTTCTTGGACGCTTTTACGATACTTAGTCCTTTTATTTGAATTCAGCGGCAAAAGCATTACAGAAGATGCTCGAACATATTTAAAAAAAAAACAACTAACCTTGAAAAGTAACTTTTCTTAATAATAATGTTAGGAATATTAAACCTAGCTAGTCTGATAGACCATCTTGAGCAGAGAAATAATATGCTTTCATTTATACAGACGGATAGATAATAATGAAGATATTGACAAAAGACTGTGTTGTTCATATCAGCGAGCGACTGCATTGAAACAAAAAAATGTCACTAATTTTCAAAAAATTGCGGCCTTGAGACTCAAGTGCTAAAATCTAGATGAATGAAAGAGAGGGGGAATTAGTGGAAAGTTGTGGCTAAAAATAACTCTAGAGGCAGATTCGTGTAGGAAATGCATGTATAAACAAGTGTGTTTTTGAAAAAAACGCAAGTAGAGACAGACGAACCAACAGACAATAATACATACTTGACTGAGGTATGACTGAATTGACTTTTGGTAGGAGGTTTGAAATTTGAAAAGGGGGAAAGGCGGTGATTGGCCACAGATAAACATATTATCGGCGCTCAGACGCGCATTTTTGCCATTCATCATAAATTGTCCAGTAGTAGACACAGTAATTCTTCAGTGGTGTAATTCCCAGAAGCTAATTGCAATATTTAGAGGGACGCCATACTAGAGCCAGCAGCTCAGCTGAGTTTTGCTAGCATATAACTGTGTTCTCTATTCATAATTCTGGTAAGACTGAAAGTATTTCTTTGTATATTTTAATATTGTTTAATGTTTCGAGTGATTTGATACTGCCATATCAAAATCTATCCCTTACAACAAGTAAGGATTCGCTCTAGATCCCCAGCCCCAGTTCAGGGTCTAGAGACAAACAAAATACATAAACGCCAGCAAGGATTATGAAGGGCGGATCAAGTGTTGAGATCAGTGGAACATATCACCTATCCTATTCAATGGCAGGAAGCTAATGAACATATTTCAGAATATGTAGTCTTGGGGAACTTATACTATGTGAAACCAACTTGGTAAGATGTGCTGTATGGTCAGAGAGATCTGACCCCGTCTATGTGGTGTTGTTGTGTAGTGTTGTGTGTAGAAGTGGCTCAGGAGGTAGAGTTCTGACACATGACCCAATACTTTTATTTCAGAACTGTGAGTTTTTATTTGGCACCAAAGTGGTGTCAAATGCTATGTTGAAAAATACAAGTGTGGACCCGTGCAGTTTAGTATTTTGGCAGAGCAGCCTTAGATTGCCCCCAAGCACGGAGAGGTGGGGCCACCAGATTCCAGCACCAGAACTACTCAGTCAAAGATACGTGAGCGTCTGGCCTGCTGGACATTCACCAACTTATTTTCTAACTAACACACCAACTATATTCCCATCAACTAGAACATACCATGTTGGGAAATAAACTTGTATTCCTCCCATCAGTAAATGGACAATGTTTGGTAGTCATAGACTGGGAGTGATGAAGCCACCCCAACAGCACATCCATTAATCGTTCTCCCAGATAAATTACAAATATAAACAGTAGTAATATTAACTAGTCTTGTAAAATACATATGTACACACCTTTCATTTATTATGCCATATATTCATGCATTTCATTCATAATTTCAAAACCTTTCATATGTTCTGACCAAAATAAAACCTTGGTTCAGAACAAATAAACTTAAAGAAAATTTAATATCAAAATTTTAAACAGCTTGAGTTAGTTCAGTGTGTTATAAATTTTATTAATATTATTAGACTTATTAAATATATGTGTGTGTGTGTGTATGTAATCTACCACAACACATTCCATATCAGTACCCTAGATTTTTGTGTGATGGCGGAGCTAGCTAAGTTCAGATCATTAGTAAAAAAAGATATGTGTGAGGTCGTAAGTGGTAGCAAGAAGGGCCTTCTGTAAATTCACAGCTACATTTATCTCAGGAGCCTTCACAGCTGACCTCATGCATCACACTAGGTAATATCACAACCATACAGTACCATCAAATCCACTACATATATTGGGGTCTTGTCCAGGGATAATTAGCTTAACAGTAATATTAGGATCTCCTGGTGGGAGAATTAAATTAGGGGAACACATTGTAAAAATTAAAAGTGTCCCTTAAAATTAAAAGTGAAATTAAAAGTTGGTGAATCTTCACAGCCAGTGGTAATTAAGTAGTTAACTGGCTAATTAGAATTATTTTAGACTATAATAATTAGAATTACTTTAGTGGTTGGAAATTTTACCTTGATCATTGTATTTTGTGTGATGGCGGAGCTAGCTAAGTTCAGATCAGCTGCTGTGCTAACGGCGAGGGATATGGGAATGGATGGTCAGGGTTTAATTCAATATGTAACGGCTGAATGTGATAAGTATATTGAACGGGAAGAAAGAAGATTAGAAAAAGAGGCTGAAAGAAAATTAGAGTCTGAAAGGTTGGCTGAAGAGAAGAGGATAGAGGCTGAGACTAAGAGGTTGCAAATTGAGGCTGAGGCTAAGAGGCTGCAGATTGAGGCTGACAAAGAGGCTAAAGCATTAGAGGCAGAAGAAAAACGACAGCAAAGGGAGGCAGAAGATAAAAAGGCCGAAAGGGAGGCAGAAGATAGAAGGTTGCAAAGGGAGCACGAATTACGACTAAGGGAGCTGGAGTTACAAGGCCAGGCTCCTGAAAATGGTGCCAGCCCTTTTGCCTCAGATGCTACGCCCAGTCTGGGAGCCTCCACATCAGCTATGGGGTTTCATTTAGACCATTTTGTTGAAAAAGACGATGACATCGAGGGGTACCTCGGACGTTTTGAGTTATTAGCTACTACATATGGGTTAGAGAGAGAGAGAGGTGGAGTTTAAAGTTATCACAGGGACTGAGAGGTACTTCTTATGAAGTCTTCGCAAAAATGAACAGAGAAGACCAAGACAATTATGACATGTTAAAGCAGGCTTTGTTATTAAGGTACGAAAAAAATGGTGAATTTTATCGTAAGAAATTTAGAAATGCCAAACTGTTGTCTGGGGAGACATACCACCAATTCTCTGCCAGACTGGAAACCTATTTGGAGAAATGGACGGCTCTGGGGAAGACCCAAGATCTTAAGGAGATGATCATGATAGAGCAATTGAGAGAGTCCATGGCTCCAGACATGAGAAAATTTCTCATGGAACAATGTGCAGAGAAGTTGGGGGAGGTTTTAAATGTCGCTGAGAGGTATCAGGCAGCCCAGGCAGAGGTAAATGGCACGAAAAAGAAGCACATAGAAACTTTTAAAGCTCCACAGCCATTTAATAAATTTGAAAATAGAGAACAGGGTAATAAGGGCAGGACAAACTTTGACCGGCCAAGAAATGACTATCGAGACAGAAACTCACAGTTCAATGACCAAAAATCCAATGAAAGAAAACCGTTTAACCAAGGAAAAAGATGGTGTAAATGGTGCAAGAAAGATAACCATAACACCGAATTTTGTAGAAGGAAACCTTCAAACATTGCTGCAATGAAGTCGGGGACTCAAAGATTAAAGGTTAATCCTAATGGACAGCAGGAACCTTATCACCCCCCAGTTTGTGAGGATGTTATTTGTAATGGGGTTACCATAAGGTGCCTTTATGATACAGGTTTGGATTATGATTCAGTTGTGAAGTCTAGCCTAGTGGACCCAAGTCAGTATACCACAGAAACAGTGGAAATACAAGTGGCGACTAAGGACATACCACTCATGACACTTCCCATCGCAAGGATAACGGTGAAAACTCGCTATGTGGAAGGAGAAATCAGAGCAGCAGTGATAGATGAACCAATCTACCCTCTGATATTGGGGTGTAGATACGTCTTCTTGGGGAATCCCGAAAGACCTGTGATCATGGCGACAGTGCAGACCAGGTCACAGAAAAAGGAGGAAGAAGGTGAACCTATAAATGCTCATCCAGAGGAGATGAGGAAGGCGCAGGCTGAGGATAGGACACTCAAGCCATGTTTTAAAAAAATTGCCCAAATGCCACACACCTCCGAGCAAGGGGGGAATATTTTATGAAGAACAAACTATTATACAGGAAGGCCGGAACTGGAACAAATGGTCACAACCAGCTGGTTCTTCCCACTTCATATAGGGATAAAGTGATGGAACTCGGGCATGCGATTCCCTTCAGTGGTCACATGGGGATCAGCGCTAGAGGACAGCGTATAGCTTGTCATTACTTCTGGCCAGGGATAACGGAGGATATAAAAAGATATGTCAAATCCTGTCCAGAATGTCAAAGGGTAGCTCCAAAGCACTGGACTGCTCCTGCAACTCTAGGGGAAATGCCCATAGTGGGAACACCTTTTGAGAGGGTTGCAGTGGATATTGTGGGACCTCTCACTCGGACCAAGAGGAGGAACAGTTACATCCTTACTCTGGTGGACACTTGTTCTATGTGGGGAGAGGCGGTAGCCCTGCCATCAATTGATTCAAAACATGTAGCAGAGGCACTACTTACAATATTCACAAGATTAGGATTCCCGCATCAAATCTTGACTGATAATGGCTCTCAGTTCAAGGGGAAACTAACGGAAGAAGTTTTTAAGCTATTTCAAGCCAGACACTTTCATTGTAGTCCGTACCATCCGCAAGGGAACGGCCAGGTAGAGAGGTTCAATGGGACTCTCATTTCTATCCTGAGAAAGCTGGCACACGAAAAAAACCGGATCTGTGGGATCAATTCCTGCCCGCCGCATTGTTTGCGTATCGGGAGGTACCACATAGTTCAACCGGGATGGCTCCCGCAACTCTGCTATTTGGGAGGCCAATAAAAGGTCCATTAGAAGCGCTATTAAGGACCTGGACAGATGAGAAGGCGGAAGAGACTGTTACCTCATCTTATCAATACGTGAACGAACTGACCACTCGTCTGAAAGCTGGATGGAAACTGGCAAATGATAATTTGAAACAAGCCAGGAAGAAACATGCAGCATATTTTAATAGGAAGGCAAAGGACAGAGAACTAGCTGTGGGAGAGAAGGTGCTTCTTCTACTACCCGGCAGCCAGAATAAATTACAAATTGGATGGCAAGGTCCATATACGGTTCTAGAGAAGGTGTCTAGAACAAACTATAAAATTGACAAAAAGGGGAAGGAGAAAGTTTATCATGTAAACCTGTTAAAGAAGTATCTGGACAGACCACTCCAGGAAAGCACCCCCTTACTGACCTTGGCTATCGCAACTCAAATGCAAAAGGAACCACTCACCTCACATGAATACCCATTACATCCATGTGAAACAGCAGCACAGGTAAAAGTCAGTAAGCACCTGACTAAAAACCAGAGGGAGAGAGTTCAACAGGTTCTGGAGGAACATACAGATGTATTAACAGATAAACCAGGCCATACAAATTTGCTACAGTATGACATGAAACTGGTAGACTCAAACCCAATCTGTATGAGAGCCTATTCTATTCCGTTCGCGAAGGAGAAGGCATTGAAGGAAGAAATAGATTATTTGTTGAAGGAGGGGATTATTTCACACAGTGAATCATCTTTTAGCTCCAGTGTCGTTTTGTTGAGGAAACCGTCTGGGGAACACCGACTGTGCATAGATTACAGGAAACTGAATGCTGTCACAGAAGGACAAGTGGATCCATTACCAGACACAAAACAGTTATTTGCCAGATTAAACAAGGCAAAATACTTTTCAAAGGTGGATCTTAGTAAAGGCTATTACCAGATTCCAGTGAAGCCTGAAGTGAGACCTTATTTAGCATTTAGCACATCGGAAGGACATTATGAATTCAACATGCTACCATTCGGACTGAAAAATGCTCCGAGTGTATTTTCAAGGATGATGCGCAAATTGTTGGATCCCCTGAATAACCCATGTATCACGAATTTCATGGATGATATTCTCGTCGCCACAGAGACATTTGAAGAACACATTGACGCTCTAAAAATGTTATTTAATAGGCTTAGGGAGGCGAACTTAACTGCTAGGCCAACAAAATGTTGTATTGGATGCAAAGAGTTGGAATTCTTGGGACACACTGTATATCAGGGTAACATGACCCCCTGATCCCAAGAACTTGGAAAAACTGCAGAGAGCACCTAGACCACAAACAAAAAAGGACGTGCGATCATTCTTGTCGTTATGCGGATTTTATCAAAAATACATCAAAGATTTTAACTCTATTTGTGCTCCTCTGACTGATCTGACTCGCAAGGGACTTCCAGATAAAATTATTTGGACTGCGCAAAGTGAATTAGCGTTCCAAGAGTTAAAGGAAAAACTCACTAGCAAGCCTATTCTCAAACTGCCTGATTTGACACAGGACTTTGTCGTAAGAACAGATGCAAGTAATGTAGGACTCGGGGCGGCTTTGTTGCAAAGATCATCTTCACCTGATGGGGAATTGAACCCAGTCGCTTATGCAAGCCGCAAATTGAATAAGGCGGAACAAGGATATTCCACAAGCGAAAAAGAATGTTTAGCGTTAATCTGGGCAATAAAGAAGTTTCAAATCTATCTGTATGGTAGGACTTTTGTGGTCCAGACGGATCATCAGCCCCTCGTATTCTTATCTCAGGCTAAGCATGAAAACGCAAGATTGCTGAGGTGGTCTTTATTGCTTCAACCTTATCAGTTTAGTATCCAATATATCCCAGGCAAATTGAATGTCGGTGCAGATTTCCTCAGTCGGCACCCCTGTGATCAAAATTAGAGTAGTGGCAGGCGTGAGGAGTAATTTTATCTATGTGTATCACTGGTTTTGGAACTTGCCGTAGGCATGTTTTCAAGTGGGGAGATGTGTGATAAAATTAACCGTGATACAACGTTAAAATATCTCCAAAGATAAAATGTAGGGATAAAAAATAATGCGTAAGCTACTAGAAGACATGATCGCCCATGCCGCGGGTCACCACCCGCCATGGAAACTAACTTGTTAGACGTGAAGGCAAAACGTTTACCCTTGTAGACGGGATGAGAACGGAGATCAAAAAGAAAAATATGACTGAACACGTGCTTGAAACTAGCAAGGCTAAGAAGACGCAATTGGTGGGGAAAGGAAAAAAATTCACGTCCCCAAGTTGACACAAGGTAAAGAAATTGACAAAAGGGACCTTAGCTATTATACGCAACAGTCATTTCTTGGACGCTTTTACGATACTTAGTCCTTTTATTTGAATTCAGCGGCAAACGCATTACAGAAGATGCTCGAACATATTTCAAAAAAAACAACTAACCTTGAAAAGTAACTTTTCTTAATAATAATGTTAGGAATATTAAACCTAGCTAGTTTGATAGACCATCTTGAGCAGAGAAATAATATGCTTTCATTTATACAAACGGATAGATAATAATGAAGATATTGACAAAAGACTGTGTTGTTCATATCAGCGAGCGACTGCATTGAAACAAAAACATGTCACTAATTTTCAAAAAATTGCGGCCTTGAGACTCAAGTGCTAAAATCTAGATGAATGAAAGAGAGGGGGAATTAGAGGAAAGTTGTGGCTAAAAAAATAACTCTAGAGGCAGATTCGTGTAGGAAATGCATGTATAAACAAGTGTGTTTTTGAAAAAAACGCAAGTAGAGACAGACGGACCAACAGACAATAATACATACTTGACTGATGTATGACTGAATTGACTTTTGGTAGGAGGTTTGAAATTTGAAAAGGGGGAAAGGCGGTGATTGGCCACAGATAAACATATTATCGGCGCTCAGACGCGCATTTTTGCCATTCATCATAAATTGTCCAGTCGTAGCCACAGTAATTCTTCCGTGGTGTAATCCCCAGAAGCTAATTGCAATATTTAGAGGGACGCCATACTAGAGCCAGCAACTCAGCTGAGTTTTGCTAGCATATAACTGTGTTCTCTATTCATAATTCTGGTAAGACTGAAAGTATTTCTTTGTATATTTTAATATTGTTTAATGTTTCGAGTGATTTGATACTGCCATATCAAAATCTATCCCTTACAACAAGTAAGGATTCGCTCTAGATCCCCAGCCCCAGTTCAGGGTCTAGAGACAAACAAAATACATAAACGCCAGCAAGGATTATGAAGGGCGGATCAAGTGTTGAGATCAGTGGAACATATCACCTATCCTATTCAATGGCAGGAAGCTAATGAACATATTTCAGAATATGTAGTCTTGGGGAACTTATACTATGTGAAACCAACTTGGTAAGATGTGCTGTATGGTCAGAGAGATCTGACCCCGTCTATGTGGTGTTGTTGTGTAGTGTTGTGTGTAGAAGTGGCTCAGGAGGTAGAGTTCTGACACATGACCCAATACTTTTATTTCAGAACTGTGAGTTTTTATTTGCCGAGGACTAGAATGGAACCAGGCCAGGAAAAAGACAGCCGATAGGATAGTCTGGCGCTCTCTCTTCCAAACCTCTACACCTCACGGTAGAAGAGGAGCGACTAAGTAAGTAAGTAAGAGTTTTTATTTGGCACCAAAGTGGTGTCAAATGCTATGTTGAAAAATACAAGTGTGGACCCGTGCAGTTTAGTATTTTGGCAGAGCAGCCTTAGATTGCCCCCAAGCACGGAGAGGTGGGGCCACCAGATTCCAGCACCAGAACTATTCAGTCAAGATACGTGAGCGTCTGGCCTGCTGGACATTCACCAACTTATTTTCTAACTAACACACCAACTATATTCCCATCAACTAGAACATACCATGTTGGGAAATAAACTTGTATTCCTCCCATCAGTAAATGGACAATGTTTGGTAGTCATAGACTGGGAGTGATGAAGCCACCCCAACAGCACATCCATTAATCGTTCTCCCAGATAAATTACAAATATAAACAGTAGTAATATTAACTAGTCTTGTAAAATACATATGTACACACCTTTCATTTATTATGCCATATATTCATGCATTTCATTCATAATTTCAAAACCTTTCATATGTTCTGACCAAAATAAAACCTTGGTTCAGAACAAATAAACTTCATATCAATACCCTAGATTTTTAACGTAGCCCCATTCATTAGTAAAAAAAGATATGTGTGAGGTCGTAAGTGGTAGCAAGAAGGGCCTTCTGTAAATTCACAGCTACATTTATCTCAGGAGCCTTCACAGCTGACCTCATGCATCACACTAGGTAATATCACAACCATACAGTACCATCAAATCCACTACAGGTGGTCCTATCCATCTCCAGCGTCTTCTCAGTGTGGTGGTTCTATCCATCTCCAGCGTCTTCTCAGTGTGGTGGTCCTATCCATCTCCAGCGTCTTCTCAGTGTGTTGGTCCTATCCATCTCCAGCGTCTTCTCAGTGTGTTGGTCCTATCCATCTCCAGCGTCTTCTCAGTGTGGTGGTCCTATCCATCTCCAGCGTCTTCTCAGTGTGTTGGTCCTATCCATCTCCAGCGTCTTCTCAGTGTGTTGGTCCTATCCATCTCCAGCGTCTTCTTCTCAGTGGTGGTTCCTATCCATCTCCAAGCGTTTTATCAGTGTGTTGTCCTTATCCTCTCAGCGTGTTCTCAGTGGTTGGTCCTATCCAACTCCAGCGGTTCTTCCTCAGGTGTGGTTGAGTGTCCCAATCCATCCCATCTTACCAGGGATCTCCAGCTGTCTTGTCTGATCAGTGGGTTGTGTGGGGGGTGTGTTTGTCCCTGATTCCATTCTACCATTATTGTGCTCCACCTCAGCTGTCTTCTCTCAGAGGGGTGTAGTGTTGGTTCCTTAAGTCCAGTGCTCCATTCCAAACGTCTTCCTCTCTGTGGTCCTGCGACCTGGGGGTAACTCTTCTCTAGTGGTGGTGAGTCCTATCCATATGCTCCAGCGTCTCTTCAATTCCCCTAGTTCCGTCTCAGAGAATAGGTTTTGGTCCGTTGATTATCGCATGCTTCCAATGCTTGTACTTCCACGTGTACCGGATTCCTTTCTTCTCTGAGAAATCCATTAATCCGATATCTATCTTCACATTCTCTTGGTGGGGTTGGAGCTTCCAGGAAAACTCCGAGTAGCGTGCCTGTCGTGGCAGAGAGCGTCTTTAACTAACTCAGTGGTGAGGTGGTGCTTCTACTCTGTATCACATAGCTCCAAGTGTGTCGTGTTCCACATTCTCTGTATTGATGGGTGTGTCCTATCATCTCCGTGCTGGTCTTCTCATGTTGAGATTGTGGAGGTACCTAAGGTTCCTTTAACTCAGTAGCATCCCATCTTTCTAAAGTGTAGCTCCTTAGAGCGTTTTTCTCAGCTCATTGTTTCACCTGGGCATATGATTGTCTTAGACACTAAGGACAAATCTGGTTCCACAATATAGTGTATCCTTGCCATTATTCATGTTCAGTATTTTTTGTCCTTCTCTATTTCGTGCGTTCGGAAAAGTGCGACAAGACATATTATGAAATGACACAGTTAGTGATAGGTTATGTTATTTGTTTTTTAAAGGCTGGGTACTGGTCTTTCTTGTCTTTTTCGTTATCTTTATTGGGTTTGGTTTTTAATTTGGTTATTAAAATTGTATTTTCAATAGTAATAAATAGGGGTAATTAAAATCAGACATTTGTAATATTTGAAGTAATAGTATGAGCTTGCTACGTGGTCAATAAGTATGTAAAAGATTCTGCTGTTGTTCTGTGTTGACTAGAGTACTACTAGCAAGCGATAGTTGTGAGGTGATTTATTATTCCATTTGCTAAATGCGCTTGACTGAATTTCTTAATGTAATTAAAATAGCAGAGATACTAAATAGTTATTTTTAATAATATACTTACATAAATTTAGGTTTGTCGCGTGTTGGTCTTTCTACGAAAACAGTGGTCAATAATTGGTCATTCACTTATAACTTATGCCGAGGTGTTGGGCGCGTCAATGTCGCAGAAAAAACTAGTGCTGAAGTTGGTCGGAGAGTACAGGATGAGTGGCAAACGGGCTAGTCTGGAGAATTGAAACAAGCTGAAAAGACTGTGTTATACTGTTTATTGATACGGATCCTTAATACCTTGCAGTTATACAGGTGCGTAGAAAATATTTGATGTGAAGATGTACGGTTATATTTGTTAATGAGCATGGAGACCGTGCGGGTTTGACACCAAGGTGGGCACATAGATTAAGATGATGTTCCATTGGTTGTGAGAAGGCTTCCTTTGGGAAGATATGAGATCCGAGGGTGTGGAGTGAAAAAGGCTCATTATGTTTTTAATATTATTGGTGAGGGATGTTGTGTGCGAAATAAGCAAATGGTGCAGTTATCCCGGGATGTAGATGCATTTTAAGCAAATGTTTGCTCACAGTGTGTATGGAAAAAATCTTCGCCTACGGCACGTTTTAGGAAGTTAATATATGTGTGGTATGGGTAATTTATAGTGTACAGGTGGGCTCATAGGAGTACAGATGTATAGTTTGACATGCCTCTGAGTAAACATCCTACCCTGTCAAAATGTTCTATAAAGAAATTAGGAAAAGCCCTACCAAAATGATGCCTCGATATGCCATTGAGCATCTTTTTGACGAGAGTGGGGATGATAAATATTTAAAGTGAAATGTGTGGAATTCCAGGATGCTGTAGGAAAATCCTGTGGTCTTGTCGAGAGTTGTCGCAATCTAGAAGGTGGGTTTAGTGTAGATAGTAGCAGTGAGGTAGGAGAGGTTATGAAGGAGATGTTGAAGCTTGGAGTGTTAGTGTATAGTCCGTGTGAATGGGAGGATTAGTCTTTAAAAAAACCGTACCATTGAGTTCTTTGTCTTTTGTATTTTAATTTCACGTAGGTAAAATAGTGAAAGGGGACTGCTTACATATAAAACTTGACGCGGACTTGGAAAAATGCCTGAGGGTTTTGCGAACCGAACCAAGGAATTTTTTACTCCTTAGAGAACGAAGGAAATTATAGATATCCTTTGACGAGAAACAGACAATTATTAATGTTAGGCTTAATTCACAATTGAAGGACCCTTAGCCCCTCATATTTGTGACATTCTATTAAGTGTGAGTAACATCAGACACATCTTACATATATTAGTTTGCTTAGATTATCTATCTATCTATCTATCAATGCAATTCTATCTATCATAAAGTCCTAAGTCATATCAAAAGCGTATCTATCTATCTATCTAAGTCTCATGTTAACAATCCTAATCTGACATCCTGGGGAGTGGTAGTATTCTATCTAGTCAAAATACAGCTAAGTCTAACTCATATTCAAAATATGATCAGTGAGCTAGATTCTAACTTATCTAACTCTCTAATTCGTCTAGAGTAGATTGCAGAATTCTATACGCATTATCAGAACCTACAGCAATTCGGCTAAGGTGCGTCGTCTGATTTACCGGTTTGTCTGTCATGTCGCTTGTTGTCATGGTGTCTGTTCTGTGCTTGTTGCAGTGTTCTGTCTGTCAGTTCTCTGTCTCACCTGTCCTGTCTGACTAGTCTGGTCTAGTCCTGGGATCCATGGGTGCCAGTCCCTGGTGTCTGATTGTCTTTCTCGTCCGGTGATTCTGTCTAATCTGTCATATGATCAGTCTAAATCCTATTAAAGTATACACATCTGTACACGGTAATCATGGTCGGTTCCGTCTCTTTACTCTATCGTGGTCTGTCTTTCTGTTCCTATCTAGGGAACGTAACCACTCTAAATATATCAACCTAAATCTAGAGATCCTATCTGATCGAAGTAGCGTAGTAGAAGATCTTTAAGGGAGAAGTTGATGCACCCCAAAATGGTGGCTCGGGTCGGACAAAAGAAAACCGTCTGTTGATAGCTTACTTCTGGAAAATAATGATCAAAGGGGGTAAGAAAATTAGTGTGATTAATAGATAGGTGAGAGGTCAATTAACTAAAGCCAACGACCGTGGGGAAAGAGCAGGGAGCGTAGGAGAGCTCTGTAAAACATGTGGTGGAGACACAGAGCTTGTGAGAGATCGGCGGGGAAAGCGGAGAGCCGAAGTAAACAGATAGAATCTACTTCACCGAACGCTGAGAATAACGGGGTTTTGTCTGTAGGGTAAAACCAACCAGATCCGCAGTGCCAATCTGATCTTAGCCTCTAAGTTCGGTGGTCTAGGCTGCAAGCACAACCGCAAAGGAAAGGCAGCGAGTATGCGGTGTTGCGCCGCATGTCACGAAACTTGCTGGGCCTCAACTGGCCCTCATCCCCGGGGCCTAGGCGACCAAACGCGAGAGCGTGTGCAAAATAACCCACTTTTCAACAAAGCTTTGCAGGTTCGTATCGGACCCGCGCGCCCTTCCCCCTTAACAACCGGAAACTGAGGGGGAAAGAGGAAGAGTGGAAAGGAGTGAATTGGGGGAGACTACTAAACGCAGGCCAAAAAACTGGTCCTAGATCAT